>JARFOD010159000.1:0-12095 GCA_031763545.1 Mopalia muscosa | reverse complement strand
CAAAGAACTGCAGAAGACAGACAAATGGATAACAAAAGAATGAATAAATGGATCAAAACCAAAATGAGACCAGCACAACTTCACCTTTAATATGAGGAGGCTAAAATCCAAAATATGAACCATGTCAGGAAAAAAATCTCCAATGTCATTGTCGGGAAAATCGTCGCATCCTGCGAGAAATTTGCAGGGCAAAAAAAAAAAAAAAAATTAAAAAATAATTTTTTTTGTTTTAGAATTTCGTTTCCCATGGAAAATAAAGAACTGCAGAATGACTGTGGGCTAAAAATTCAATGTGTGTAGTAAACGTCCCTAACATAGAACAGTGTATATACAACACAAAATAACACTATCACACTATAATATTGGTGAGTAGTTATGTTTTTATTGTAGAAAAACTAAAATGTGCTTCCCTTCACTGGGATTCGAACTCAGATCTCTGGCGAGCAGGACTTGCACTCTAGCCGAGTGAGCTCCAAATGATCACTGTGAAGCGAGAAGAGTATAATTATGTGTATACAAACATACATAAACTAAAACCCTATATATATGCAAAGTGCGTGCAGTCAAGATAGGCCTACACTTAATAATTATTGACTATGTTGTTATCTTTCTTGAAAACATAGATATGCTTGTTCACAAACACTAAGACACAAATATTCTAAACAAATAAATACCATTTCTATGTTTGACCGGGGATCTTCTGATTTGGGAAGTTGAGCCGGCTTTGCAGATGTCTACAGTTCCCTTGTATTTGAAATGCAGTATATAAAATCTTTTTCTACTTTGTCAAGCTTGTCAATACAAATATTATCTGTTAGTTTAATCTGTAACATTATCTTAAGACAACCATACGCAGAGAGAGGCATGGCTGAATCATGCAACGATGCGAAGGTGGAAAATAAAACGATTTGAGGGTTGAGTTTTCCTACAAACATGTTTGTTTAGCTAAGAGCTCATATTTACTCTACACACTTGAAACATTGACAGATGATCTCTATGATCGACGAACAACTGTCTTGTCAAGTAGACGTTTAGAATTACGTATAACGTATCGCAAGAACCTTTCCACTTTGCTTCATACATTCGTGATTTGATGGCTTTTGGCAGGACGTGGCTGGTAGAGACGTCATTACGACAAGTATAGCATCTTTCTTTTTGCATGTCTTTTTAAATTGAAATCTTAACTTATGTACACTTACGCCTACAACTGAACAACAGGGTTTTTGGTGTAGATTACATTAATGCAATAATTACACTTGAACGTTACGAGTCTTAATAAACTATTCAATAAACCGATTGCTTATTGGATTTTTTTGTTTGTTTGGGGTTTAACGTTGAATGTCAGGGTATTTCACCTATATGACGACGGATTGTCCACTTCTCTTTGTTTCTTGCCTAATTACGATGGGAAACCGGGAGGAAATCTAATAAAAATCAACCCCGCGATTGACGGAACCACATCATGTGACTCACTGATATACCTGATAGTAGACAGACGTACTCGATCTCGTGAACGGTAAATCGAAGTAGGATTAGTCAACGCTCAAGCTAACCACTTAGCCACGGCCGCAGGCCAGATTGAATATTTGAAGCCAATTTATGGCGTCTTCGTTAAAAATATATTAAGGCGACTGAGTCTATTTATATCAATAGAGTTAATGAATATATATTGTTTGTTTGTTTGTTCGTTCGTTTGGGGGTTAACGTCGAACTCAAGGGTATTTCAATTATATGGCAACGGACTGTCCACTTCACACGGTTCCTTATTACGGTGAGAACCGAGAGGAAACCTCGTAAAAACCACCCCGCGACTTGACTGAGGGTCGATAGAAATCAATATATACTATAGGACTATCGCACTATGTTACGTTTGTATTTTCTGAAAATCGTATATATAATCTTGAAACATTCTGGACGAATAGACACTCCAAGATGAATAAGTTCATAACATATGTTTTGTTGGCACATCTCTGCCTCAAATACCGTTTGCAATTCCGCAAGAAAACTAAACGATCGGAGCCTTGTCGCCGCCGTTCTTCTGTTTAACATATTCCACTGCTACATCAGTTGAATTCAGCTATCAGGTCGTATTTGTGTAAAGTTGTGACAATCTCCGATCTAAACAAGATAATGTCCGCCAAAGCCCGACCTAACCTATCTAACTATGTGTATTTATGTGGATAAGCTGTTTAGCCGTAAACGTCTTGTGGTATACTGGCAGCTGTCTTAGGCAATCAGATAGCAGTACCGTTTATAGTAAACTCAACGTAAACTTCATAAACCAGCACTAACGAAGACCACACCATCGGCTTTATCCCGAATAGAAAGAGGTCTATAAATGAAAATTGGATTAATTTGAACACTGTTCCCTATTTTTCCCGTAAAATGTTAAAAGAAGATAAAATAGTGTAGACCTCATCTTACATAAAGAATATTCAAATTCACTCCGAACAAACCATGGTGTAGGCCTTAATGTATATGTAATGGTTAAATTGTCATGTGTTTGAACAGAAAATGAAAACTACCCAACGTTGAAAACTATATATGTACAAACAATAGAGAAAATACATGACCTTTGAGTTTGACACCGGGCAGAACACTCACACTGGTGAAAAAAAAAAACCTAATTCAATTTATACTTTTCTATCTCTATCTATGTGTATTTTGTGGGAAGTCTGCCGTTGATGTCACATAACAGATGGTTTTAATAACAGAAAAGTTTAGGCCGAATAACAACTCTTGTGATTGAATTTGGTTTGTTACAAAAGCTCGACTTGGCACAATAAACCCTGAGCCTACAGACGGGCGGCTTTTTTAATTGAGTGGCGATCACAGAGTCCGTGTGGTAGGAGGTTTCCACCTATAATTTGTGGCTCAAAGCTGTGTTGTGTTTCCTTAAGTTACAGATGTAAGATCTCTGATTCGAAAAGCTGGATATATTGTTCAGTTGATTTCTTAACTTCGATTACTCAGCGTAACATCCTCTCTTTTTCTCTCAAAACAATCAAAAATTTCAAAAGACACAATCAAATTGTAAACAAAGACATGAAATTAAAACTTCACAACTTATTGTACATAAACCGTCAATTTATTACGTTATAAACAATATACTCTTACAATGAAATGGTGAGAATAATCGATGAAACGATTTGACAGTGAACTGGTAAATTCAGTAACAATCAGTCCTGTGTCACAAGAAAAAGTGTATTATAATGTGTATTAGGTCAGAATATATCTGAGACAAGATTGATTTAAATAACAGCAAATAGAAAACCATTTTAAGTTTTGGTAAGTTTGTATTGGTCTCTAATACGACCCCACTGACCAGAACATTTGAAAGGCATGAAACACACAATCCGTATCCAGCCTCATGGCTTACATGTATCGACAATGAGCTCCTTAGAAAAACAGTGACAAACCCAGTCCAGTCATCTGTCTTATTAAGAAAACAATAACTGTTTTACGAGAAAACAATTAAGAGTTGTTTGCTGATAGCGCTTCCACCCGAATATATTCCAGATCCCTCACGCGTCGTCCAATAAGTTTTAGTACAGTTATTGTAGGATCATAGGCAAACACTGGTGGTGCATTCACAGAAAACAGTTCATTAAAAACAATCCGTTCTCAAGTCCGTTTATACTTTACCACTCATTTCAACAAAAAATATGTATTATTTTGTCATACCTTGACTAACTTTTACTTTCATATAATTAATTTTGACTAAATATACAGTTTGTACATATTTACAGTGATCAATATGTAAACACAACCAAGACGAAGACCTACAAAACAAAACATTTAATACAATAGAAATAGCTTTCACCTGGACATCATCTAATTATAAATTAACAGTAGTTCTAATTCATATGTTAATCAAATCTTTTTTACATCACAAAAACCAAAGCTAACTATAACATGTACATATCTGCCTCGTTAATTTTATAATACAATTGGGAATGTAAAGCCCAACTGTAAGAATACAAATACTTTCTGGATTATATTGCATAACATGTGCACAAACCGAAAACACAAAGAGTATACTATTTGGGCCCCTAAATCCCTAGATAAATAGGAAGGAGAAAAAACTTAATTGCATATCCGCCACAGTGGTTAAATTAGGCACAATCAGTTAGAACACTGTTAAGGGGTGAATAACTTAAGCGACCTCTTTGGAATAAATCTTGTAAAAATGGGATTAGAATTCCATGAAAGCCTAAAAAAAGACCATAATTTGATAGTAATTTTTATATGGACCAAAGTCTATCAAGCAAGGTAACAGACCACTATGGGCCCAAATAGAGGAGGATATCAAAGTGATTTTTTTTTAAAAAGAAGTCTTTCTTTATTTCCAGCTTATTAGTTTTTATTTAAATCATCTTTAAAACACAAGTGAAATATCGTTTTCTGGGTGAGACCCGTTTTTTCAAACTTAGCCCATGTCTATCTCCTGCAAAAATATGTGAACAATAATTAAATATTGTAGGAGAATGACCATAGATTAGCAATGGCCTTGACTTTGGATATTTTTTGATGTTGTAAATCCGACAAATTCCAAATATAGATTCAAACAGTTGTCACTATGCTTCCCGAAACCTGTATATTTACAATAGACAAACAATTTACAAAATAGAAAGCATTTGAGAATAGATGATTCTTCAATGTAGCAAATTATGTAACACTTTCTAAACACAAAATTACTTTCTAAATAAACAAAGGCTTACTAAACTGAAAGGACAATAGCCACATGCTCTTTTTGTGTAAGACAGTTACACTGTTTAATAGGAAGAAAACAATAATCAACTTAGCAGAACAGACAACCTATGCAAAGTGGATTCTTTTATTAATGAATTAAGTCGTTTTTTGTATGGTAGCCGTTATATGTCATATATGCACTAGCTCTATATAATCATGATAATTGCTACAAAAAAAAATGTTCTTTAATAAACAGATACTGATGGTAAAACTATTTGGAAAACTATTTTTGGAATTATAGTTAATAACATGAGAAACAAACGATATTATGAAACTTGTATGGGGTATGTTTGATTGCGGTTTCAATGCTGTACTTCAGGTTACTTAGCTCATATGTGGGCATGCTAGCCCAATGGGTGAAGGAAACCACCCTTGGTGTTACTGTCAACAAAGACAAGACAGGACCACCACAAGACCTAATACAAAACCTGTGACTTCATGTTGCCCCTTGGGCAGCACCAGGGTAACACATATCTTCCACCCAGCCACCCACACATGACAATAGAATGACCAGGTTGGGTCTTACAAGATAACAAGAGCTATCCTCAAAATCAGAACATCATTTTTCAAAACTGCTGTATAGTGTATTTATTATTTTATTCATTATTGACTTTATTTGATTTAGTTTTTCTCCACTGTCATCACAGTGAACTAAATGCAACATAACATTTTTGTTTTATACAATCTTTCAAATGTGAACAAATTCAGACATATATTATTGATGTAATAGACAGCACCAGGTGAAGTGAAGTAAATCTGGATGATCTGATCTCTATCTATGCCGTCTCCAAACCACTACTAACGTTAACGAAGCCACAAGAGCGGTCAGTAAATATAAATCCCAGTCCGGCCCGAGGTATAACCGTGGGTCTAACCCTAGCAATAACATCTGATAACTCTCAAACTGAAACAAAAACAAAACATATTATTTTATTATTGGTTATCTTTCATTTATTGTTTCCGTCAAACTATACCAATAACATTTGATAACCGTTAACCCGAACCAAACACAGAACATTTAATTTTATTATCGATATATACTTCAATTATTGTTTGGGTCTATGTTCCATATTCCACTACTGTTTGAGATTTGTTTGTTTGTTTTGATTGATTGGGGTTTGATGCCATACCTGATGTACATTTTGGTCAACCCTTTGGGAGACCAGTAATTTGGCTGACCAATATTACCGAATGAAAATAATGATTATTATTTTATACCACTAAATATTTACACTAATGAATATGTAACACCTGTGGAAATTTGTCTTATTGAACAAACCCACAGTGAAATTCTTTCAAATTTTTCAGTTTTTTGAGGTTTGTGTTATCAGAGGGACTTTCATTGTTGTTATGTTTACATTTGCATGGCAATAATTTGTCACATTGTCATTGGAGTGACATATTTCTCCCAATGTGGTGTTTTTTGTTTACCTACATATATATCAATTAAAAGTAGAAGAGTATCCAATAAATTTTTTCACAATAAAAAGAGATGATCTTTCTCTGTAGATTCTTCATCTAGACAATTTAAAAGGTTTAGTGTTTCAAAAATCTGTTGAAACCAAGCATTTTTCTGAGCTTGTGAGAGGTTGGTGAATTCTGATTTCACTGTATCTTGCAACCTTCCCAAAATATTATAATGAAAATTTACTCACCTCTTTACTAAAGACCTCTAGTCCATAAAAGAGGCCTAGTTTAATGAGAGCCAGGGTGACAGGCACCTGGGCATCCACACTCGTATCAGCTGCCATGTCATAAAACCGCTTAGCTAAGTGGATATCCTGAAGAGAGACAGATTTTCACATATAAAAAGAGTCTTCTACTATCTGTGGAGGTTTATGTATTGTTACACCCTTATAAATCATGCTTAACATTTAAGAAATATTGTAGAGTATATTAAACAGCATTTTTCGTTATTTTGAGACAATATTTTCTTAGCTTGAACAGATTCTTCATGAAAAAGGGTCGTGATACACAAAAATCCAGAGCGGAAAAATAAAACTGAGCAGTAAAAAAATCACATTCTTAAAGATGCTGAACCTGTGTTTACCTGTTTTAAGCCTAGTCCTCTTTCATGCATATATCCCAGATTGAACATAGCCTGGGCGTTGTGTTGTTGTTCTGACGCCACTCTGTAGTGAGTGGCCGCCATTTCATAATCTACTTCAGTCCCGTAACCATAGTAATGGTAATCTCCAATCTTTACACGAGCAACTGGATAACCTGTATTCAGAAAAACTTTATTAATGGAAATAGAACACTCGTTTGTAATATAAACAAAAATATCATTTATAGTTCTAGGAGAAATATAAACCCAAGGAAATATGTATACACAATTTGTATTTTATAAAAAGTCCTCAATTTAAATAAAAAAAATTAATTTAAAAAAGGGCTTCGTTTTTTACTAATTATTCAAAAGAGGGTTTGCTGGGTTTTTGACCACAACACTCTCAAGCACATGTAGAAACCTTGAAGTTGGGATGAAACTCAAACCAAGGGATGAAAGAAACCACCCACAAACTACAACACCAACAAGGACACAATAGAGCCAATCACAGCGCATAAAACATAGTACCATAGGACAAAGAGTGAAAAGTACTAGTAACAGATCAGGTTCCCACTACCCCTTCGCCTAAGGAGAAATTAGACCAGGCCAAAGGATAGCAAGGGCAACATTAGCATTGAAGCTAATGATCTGATATAAGGTGACAAACCTCATTCAAGGGGAGCTTACCCTGTGCTGCCGCTCTGCTCCACTGTAATAATGCTCTCTTGTAGGTACCATCATGGTCAAAGAGGAAACTCTCTCCTGAAATTCACAGAATCAAATACACATAAACGCAAATAAAAGACTTGTAGCTTTCTGTTCTAGTTTAGTATTGGGGTAAATACTCAAATGCAATAATTATTCACATTTTCATGAGCTTTATTATTTAGTTTTCTGGTGTGTTGGCTTTCACTGGTGCTATTTGATATCACACTGGAAATAGAATTCATTCACATTTTCAAAAGAGCTGGTAGGTGATTGGTTAAATTTGATGACGGTTTTACTAGTCTGTATGGCAAGCGACATGGTTATGGTGAGTGTTGTAAAGAAACTGTAAATGCCACTAACTCAGCATTATGAAACTTTTCAAATATTATTTAAACTACAAGCATTTTAGCCCCAACAGTAACAAAAGTTATCCATGCTTTTAACATGGATAATTACACATTTTTATTATACAATATACTAATTGTAATTGTATTATATTTATTACTTTACTTATAATATATTATGTTTAATAGTACTTTTTCTTCTTTTGAATTTGACTATTGATATTTTGGTAAATATATTTTATTTGACATTCAGTGCCTCTGTGTGTTTAAGTAGAAGAATATGTTAGTTTAGTACCCACCTTGATCCAGAATATAAGCAACATTTGACTGGGCCACCTCATAACCTAACTCTGCCAAAACAATATACTTGAGAACTGCTGCATCAACATTTCCATCTTTATAAGCGGAGTGAGCTGCCATCACCATGTCAGCCCATCTACCACGCTCAGCAACATTCTTAAAGAGCTGCAAAAATACACAAATCGGAGAGTATAAGCACATTAAATGTACAAAACTTTACTCGACAAACTAATAGACACTGAAACATGGCACATATAAAATTATATTTTGATGAGGATTGCTGCCATGACAAGCCGATTCTAATTGGTTGATTGAGTGATTGTGGTGGAATCCAGTGTTCACAACAACCAGTGTTCATAACACATTCCAAAGTGAACAGCAACACAACCAAGTGGATTAAACTGGTATTTATAAGTGCTCTGGTGTAGAGATAACGTTTAAATTACAGCTGACAGCATGATGGATTGATTAGTGTTTTAAGCTGTTCTTATTCTCTAATATGACAGTGGTGTATTCTAACAATAGTTGACATAAGTATAACCATAAAATCCATAATGTTGGAAAGGTAATCTTCCTCGAGTAAAGACAGCATTGTTACTCTTCAAACAAACTGCACTTAGCCGGAGGGTCTGGTTTCATGAATACATCTCAAAAGAAAATGTACTTAACCAGATGACCAAGCCAAGTCTGGACAGACCCTGTACTACAAATTGTCACAACACTAGTAAAAATTGACAGGAAGGAGCTTATTTCAAAATATTACCTCGACCGCGGTGTGACAGGACTGGGGAACACCTGTGCCTGTAGCGTGCATCTGAGCCAAGTTATAGAACGCTAGCACATGTCCAAGCTGAGAGGCCAGATTAAAATACTTCACTGCCATCTTATAGTCTCTTCTCACACCTAGGCCATCTGAAAAATGAGCAAGAAATCATTAATCTATAGGATAGTTTTTGGTTGATGAGTTATTTTCTATTTGATGGCTCTTCTATTAATGACCACTTTGCATTCACAATACCTACAAAACTTCCCTCCTCAAACTTGATTTGATTTGTTTCAAGGGTGAAGGAAACCTCCCTTGATCCCACTGGCAGGACAATCCCTCGACACAAAACAGACATAAACAAACAGAACTGTTGCCCTGTTGTCCTTTACCTCCAATGGGACCAGGGCACCAGGATGCTCCTACCAGACCTATGGCAGAGTGCATGAAAGGGTAATAGAAGGGTGAGTGGGAGGAAGGTTTGGTAGTTTGTTTGTTTGTTGTTTAACGTTGTACTCAAAGGTATTTCACTTATATGATGCCAGATTGTCCACTTTACACTGTACAGAGCCTTATTACGGTGGAAAACTGAGAGGAAACCTTGTAAAAACCACCACCGCGATTGCCAGAGCCACAATATGTGACTCGCTCATATACCTGATGGTCGACAGGCGGACTTGATCAGGTTAACGATAAATTGAAACAGGTTCAGTTTAGGAAGCGCACTCGCTACCACTAAGCCACAGGTCCAGGTTGGGTTTTGTTTTGGTCCTGAGGCAGATAGCCCCCAGCTTTGTTATAAAGTGAAAATGAGAACTAAAAACTGACAGAATATTGACAAAAACAGAACAAAAAGTAATATCAGTATTGTCGTTATTTTGGGATAACAGGTTAAGAAAATTTTGCAGGTTGAAACCCTTCCGCAAATCGAACCCATGACCCTCAGAGTTAGGCACCGAATCACCAGCAGTAAATGTAATTTCTGGACGGGTTTCAACCTGCAAAATTTCTGAACTGGAATCTGTTCAAACTAAGAAAGTGTTATCCCAAAATAACGAAAATACTGTTAATCTTCACTTTCTAAAAGACACAAAAATTATTCAGCATTTCTATTATCACAGACTCACATTGGTTTTAATGTAAGGAGAAGCTAGCACTGTCCGACAGCATTTCTATTATCACAGACTAACATTGGTTTTAATGTTAGGAGAAACAAGCACTGCCAGAGAGCATTAATATTATCACAGATTCACATTGATTTTAATGTAAGGAGAAGCAAGCACTGCCAGACAGCATTCCTATTACCACAGACACACATTGATTTTAATGTAAGGAGAAGCAAGCACTGTCAGAGAGCATTTATATTATCACGGACTCACATTGATTTTAATGTTAAGAGAAGCAATTGATTTTAATGTTAAGAGAAGCAAGCACTGCCAGACAGCATTTCTATTATCAAGGAATCACAGTGATTTTGATGTATGGAGAAGCAAGCACTGCCAGACAGCATTCCTATTATCACGGACTCAGTGATTTTAATGTTAACAGAAGCAAGAACTGCCAGACAGCATTCCTATAATCACAGACTCACATAGGTTTCAATGTAAGGAGAAGCAAGCACTGCCAGACAGCATTTCTATTATCAGACTCACATTGGTTTTAATGTAAGGAGAAGCTAGCACTGCCAGACAGCATTTCTATTATCAGGCTCACATTGGTTTTAATGTAAGGAGAAGCAAGCACTGCCAGACAACATTCCTATAATCACAGACTCACATTGGTTTTAATGTAAGAAGCAAGCACTGCCCGACAGCATTCCTATTATCATGGACTCGCATTGGTTTTAATGTTAGGAGAAGCAAGCACTGCCAGACATCATTTCTATTATCACGGAATCACATTGGTTTTAATGTAAGGAGAAGCAAGCACTGTCAGACAGCATTTTTATTATCACGGACTCACATTGGTTTTAATGTAAGGAGAAGCTAGCACTGCCAGACATCATTTCTATTATGACGTTGATTTTAACATAAGGAGAAGCATGCATTGCCAGACATCATTTCTATTATCACGGAATCACGTTGGTTTTAATGTTAGGAGAAGCAAGCACTGCCAGACACAAAACTCAAGAATTAATAAATACCGATAATAATTTATGGAATGGAGGAGACTTCTGCGTATATTCATGTTATATTGAAATATATTTATAAAATGGTGTGAAACAATTGCAGTACATTAACGTCTTAAAATAAGGCTGTAATCATTTGATACCAGTAAACGTGGGGTAATGTTAAAACAGTTCAAATACATAAATAGGTAGGCATCAATACAGAAGTTAAGAAACAGGGAGTAGATAAACATAATTAAAATTCTGACATCTACACAACTCTTGCCATCAATAAGTAAGGTACGGAATGCTTAACAAAAATTAAAATATAGCTAATGACTTTCTGCAATAGTGCATAGCTATAAATAAATAGCTATAAAGTCAAATTAAGAAATTTCAAAATGCATAAAAAAAACTTAAGTTTGAAAGATTCTCCAAGGCTCAAAAAGCCCTACATACATAGTGTAGCGAGGACAACAAGTTGGATGTGTTTGTGGCATGCTGTTACCATATGAACAAAGGAATAGAGATTTAATGAAAACCCATCATGCAAAATAAACGCTTGAACTTTATAACATCTTATGACATTTAAATCTGATAAAATATGTAGTGTCTCAAGCAGCCTGGAAATTCAATTACCTTCCACGTTCATGTTACTCTTATGATAAATGGTAATTGAATTAATTGATACTGTCAACATATCGAAATAATACCTGTGAGCTGTTATGCTACACTTAGATTGTGTCAATATAATCTAGCTGTAATTAGACTGATTGGGGTTTTACACCATGCTTAAGGGTATTTCACTTATATGACGGTGGTGCTTAGAACAATAATTGACACTAGAACAACCATTGAACCAAGGTGAATTTATAGCAGTGACCTAAAGCAGTGGGTTATTACAGTTGAACAAAATTGATGGTAGGTGTGTCATAACTGTACTGTTATACCAATTGTCTGAAATTTATCATAAAAAAGGATACATTGTTAGAGTATATTGTTTGTTTGTTTGATTGGGGTTTAACATCATACTCAAGGGTATTTCACTTATATGACGACGGATTGTCCACTTCA
>JARFOD010158989.1:0-12096 GCA_031763545.1 Mopalia muscosa | reverse complement strand
ACGTGTCAACTTTGGCGAGAAATTCTATTAAAACTTTATTTAAACGTCAGAAAAGAAAGAAGGAGTTTAATTATTGTAATTTTCCTATCCCCAAAAAATCAGAGAAAAATCGGATATATGTTTTGAGAGGCCGGCCATAGCGGTAGGACTAAGACGGAGGAATTAGCCCTATTCATTGTGCTAGTTCCTCCAGAGCTAAGGAAAGCTATAATGGTTATGTTTGAAATATGCTATTTCAAAGCCGGAGGGCCTATATTGTGGAAGGGACCCTATTGAAAACACTACAGACATATTAAGTAAATGCTATATACGCCTGGCCTATGGTACCATATCATAATCTCAGCCAAAATGAAAATAAAAAATAAAAAATAGCGTTGTTGTTGTTTCAATTCGTTTTTGACGTCGTGTTAAGAAAACCCTTCATCCATATTCTTACATTTTTAATGTCTGTGACGTCATTTTCCATGTAGTCAAACAGTCACATAAAATATGTTAAAATACAATCAATGAAAATCTTTAAAAAGAGCAAACTGACAAATAAAAAATTAAAACTTCACATGGGAGCAGACATGTTGCAGCACTGCACTAAATACATTTGACTTATGTTTTCATAAATTTTTTTTAGTTGAGATTTGTTTTATTCTTCAGTTCATTAATTGCAAATAATTATTTGGGTAATTTAAATTTGTCGCCTATTAATTTCTGCGAAACTGCTTTGTTTACAAATGGCTGCAACTTGTTGACATACATGTGCGTGCAAGACGCGACGTGACATATCCGCGGTTTAACTGGTTTCTTGTTGAATTAAACATTGTCATTCTTACTTTTTTTTTGGAAGAAAAACTGCTGATCATGACTGATGGATTTGGAGCTGTAACATGGTGGGGTTTTAGTCCTGCTATAGATTTGCAAGACAGATTGGTCGCAGGTAGGGCCTATACATGTATTACAAATGAACGTTAATTGATAGTGTTCGGCTTTTCTTTTTGTGATAGTTTCTGCCAGACATAAAAAATAATAAAAAATAAAAGAACATCAGAAATTTTATTATATAGTACTCAAGATATTGGTTGCCGTACCTCATTGCATTCTTTTTTTGTCAAGGCGTTTCCTAATGCTAGGGGGACCACTTGTCTTTCTAAAAAAAGCAGCCTACGTTTGAAATTTATCATTTCGATATTGACAGCACCTCGACATCCTTTTCTTGGATTCAATTTCCGTAAAGGGTTTTCTGTGCTAAACACTTTGCACAATGTTAAAACAAAACTATAGAACGAATTTAGTGATTTACTCACTTTAAACTGCAAGGCTGTAAAGTCAACTAGCAATCATATTCTTTCCCCAATTAACTATTTTTTGGTGAATTCCACATACTTTGGGATTGTTTTTGTCAGAAAGTCTTTACCAGTTACGCTTATTGACCTTTACATCGTGATAGTTAAAGCAAAAGTGCATCGAAAAAGTGAACTTAAAAACTAAAATCATGTGTTGCATTGATGAGAGGACCACCATTATCGATATTCCCCTTCGGTAGCAGGAATTCTGTTATGGTATCAACCAAGGGGTTAGGCAGACACCCGTCCACCCGTCCAAATGGACACCCTAAAGTGAATAATTGCCTCATTTGGACACCCTATTTTAATAAATTTTAACATGCAAGAGATAGGAAAACTGTCAAAATTGGACACCCAGTTATATCAAAAATGAAGCAAAATGACCATTTTGGACACCCTACTTCAGATTTCTGGCTAAGCCCCTGGTATCAACATAGCCAAGGTCACAGTAATCAGACACTAACTCTAACACTAAGGCCAGTTTGATGGGGCTCAGGGTTGAAGTTTCACAGCCAGGTCACAAACCCCATCAAACTGGCCTAAACCCTAGATAACTTATAATAGGCTGTTAAGTGCAAACACATGAAATTACACGGTTATGTAAGCTTAGGGGCCTACTCTTTTACTCTGATTCTCTTAAAAAGGCTACATGTTACTATTATAGAAATGCATATGATAGATTATTAGAAATATTTATATATTTGCAGGTTATTTGCAGTTGTTTTGTTTTTGCTCAATCAAACTATTCTCTAAAAATATAAAGGAAGTCAAATTTATTCTTAATTATTGATCTCAAATCTCAATGGACAGAAAATGAGAAAATCATATTGTTATGTTGATATTGAACTCCTCATTTTCTTTAATCTCTGCATCATACATGACTTCCTCTAGAACAATACATACATTTATTGCTGTGTTAATCTTTGTTGAAGCTATTAATTTTCATTCAATTTTTGTGCCTTATCAAACAATTGATTTGTTTATTTTCAGATAGTGTTAAAGAATTACAACTGGAAAATGAAAATAAAGGTATGAGAGCGAGTTACTGAAAAGATGATAGAACTTTATGTTTAGGTGTTGTAATTAATCTACGAGAGAAAACAATGATCATGACATAATAATAATATAACAAGTAAAAATTTCTTATGGATAACAATTTCTTGGTTTTATTACATAATTAAAAAGCATGGCCATATTTATATGGTGATTTGAGTAAAGTTTGTCTACAGACTTAAGATTATTAATGACATAGTCAGTGGTGAGCGGTTTTAAAACTGGTTAAATTGTACATATGATTTGATGTTCAAAGGGTGGTTGTGTATACAAAACACATAGGTCTATGCCTTCATTGTATATTAAACTTATGGGATATTATATTTTGTAATGCCTTTTTTCGCTTGTGTGTCTTTTGACAGATTCAGATGAGTTGTGCCTTTTGCTGGTTGGAAGTGGAGACAGTCGTCATGTACTGAAAACTTTGGCCAGAGCATACAGACATGGAAACAGATCATTACATGTAGATGTTACAAGTTTATATTATTTAATTTATACTTCGATTATCAAACAAGCTAAAGTGTGTGACTCTGTTTATTATATAAATTAAGGACAGTCCTCCCAATTCTTCATTAAAAATTTAACTTTGCATAACATCATATGGTAATAATCCGTTTCCTATCATCTGTATCACATAATCTCTTTGAATGTTAACATTATTTGTTCCTACTTCGATTTAAACTTTTCATTATCTGTATAGCCTGTCTTTGTTTTAACATTTATTCTATGAACTTCATACATATGCACAAAGTTACCAAATTATTTTTTTCTTTTTTTTTCTCCAGTTTTACATCTTGGAGAACAGCCTAGAACTTTATGCAAGACATGTACTGTTTTTAACCATTGCTTTGGAATCTCCTTCTCGGATGGGTCTTCAAGGTACAGTCACATTTGTATCAATCATGCATATGAATTTAACAGGAAGGCTAAAATCACTCACCTGGTTGGTTTTATGAGAGCATTTTAATAACTTGAGGTGACCTATATAAGGCACAATTAATTGATTGAGCATATTTGAGAGCTGATAAATCTTTACCTAAAACTTAATTTGGTTGAGTTATGTGTAAGGTTTAATTCAAGCCTGGAAAATTATGCGAGCATGCGACCATGGGTCGCCTGAAATTCTACGTCTGGTGAGAAATTTTGTTTATTATAATTTTTTTATAAAACCCACTTGAATTTATCACATAAAAGTTTATCCTATAGTATATGATGTTTAAGATTTTTTAAAACCATAATCGCCGATGTAGAATCTGTTGAGAAATTTTAAACCTAAAAATTAATGGTCGCGAGAAATTTGACATTTTTTCCAGAGGTGGTTGAATTATCAATCTTCTGAATTGTAAGCCAGTGGAAAAATTTAGGTTGTTTTGTTCTATATAGTTAAGTTGGTTGCAAGGGCTTAGACAATTGGGTTTCCAACTATCCATCCATCATTTGGACACCTTGTTTGAAGAAACTTTAACATGCAGGAGATAGAGAAACTGCAAAAATTGGACATGCAGTTACTTAAAAAGTCATGCAAAATGACCAATTTGGACGTAATTCATTTGAATTCTGGCTAATCCCCTGGTTGATCGTCTGTTACTGTAAACACGGTACATTTAACAACCCTTGACCCAAGTCACATTTTTCACATGCAAATATGTCAGTAACTGAATATACAGTTGGGGTTTTTCTATGCTAAGTATATCTATTGATATAAGGTAAAATATACATTTACACATGGAAGTGAGGATTCCAATACATGTACATGTACTGCCTATAATCATATGGTGAAAGCTTTTAAAATCAATCCATTTTTGTCTTCTGAATGTAACTGTTACATGAAATAAATACAACATTTTTTGACTTTTATTTGAATATATGTAACTTCATCTTCTGGTTATGTTGTATTACTTTTTCAGAAAAGACGGAATTGTTTTTGGAGCTTTATGGCAATGTAATGGTTCGACAACAGTCATGTGAATATGTCCAGAAAATGGCAAATGAGTTCATCAAGTAAGAAAATAATTACCTTTCATCAAGTGTTTTGTGAACTCATACAGAGATAAAGTAAAATAGTGATGAATGATTTGTGTCTTTTAAAAAGCTAATTTTAACCGTATTTTCTTCATTTTAGAAAAAAAACACTGACTGTCTAAAAGACTTCATCTTTAAGAGATGTATCAGTCTCTTATCAGAATGGCTGTGTATGTCCGCTATTCGTTTTGTAGAAGGTCACTTTAGTGTTCTAGATGGCCGGCATTTACTGCCGATGAATTGTTGAAAACTCTGAGGGTCATGGGTTCCATTCCAAGATGGGTTTCAACCTGCATACATTTTCTGAACCAGAATCTGTTCAAACTAGGAAAGTCTTATTGCAAAAAACAAAAATAAAGATATCAGTACATTTTAACATCATACTCAAGAGTATTTCACTTATATGATGACATATTGTAAACTTTCTTGCTGTGCCTGGTTTAACCAGCAAATAACTTTGTAGCAACCCCCAAAAACCCACACTGCCCAACAGACCGTATGCAAATTGCTAGGAAAAGGTCATTTGATTTCTGCAATGCCAGCTTGTATGTTAAAAGCAGTGAAAGGGAAACAATTAAATAAAACGCACATCAAATCAATATCACGCTTGGAATTGTTTCATATCGTGAAGATAATTGACAAAAATCTCCCAAAACTTTATGCACTTTTATCTCCCTTGGGATTATAACTGATTTTTTACCATTTAGTTACACTCTCCATATAACTCATGCTTAAATGAATCAGCTTCGGAGTATTTTCACAAATAGTCCTCAACAAAAGGAGAAGAATAATATAAAAAGATTTACTTTAGTTTAGTTTATTCACCATATTAACCAAATTCAAACAAACTTATACATAATGATTGAGCATATTTCTTTTATCCTTTATTTAGTGTGATACCGAATGACGCATATAGTTGCTGCAGCTGAGGTGTGCACTGGGCATCCATATGTTGGCTAGCAAAGTTCAACATAAGCAGTACAATGCTAGATTTTTCCTTTTTTGTCCGCATCTATTTTAACCAAGCTAATAAAATCATACAAGCCTCCCTTAGTTCAAACTCAGAATCTTTCCTTTTTTTAAACTGTCTAATAAATAATCCATTTTGTTTGTTTTTGTTTCTGTAGGATGGTGACTGATTTGGACTATTTAGAGAAAGTATTACCCATTTTGGATTTTAGTCAGCTGAAGGTTTGACCATTTTATTCTGCTTACATTTTTGAAGTTTCATAATTCTTATAATACTCTTTGTGATGCACATTTAGTTTAATGGATTAAAACAAAAAGGGATATATTGTAACATGGTTCAATCTTTAGTCTTCTGTCAACAGATATTTGTTTCTTAACTCCGAACAAAGTTATTTTACTGTAGAGAATAAAAATGGCTTACTTCAGTTATTCCCAGCATTTCTTTGGCCCTCTGACTAAGGGTAGATTGTCTCGGGCAAACCCACCTACATGTAATTAAACAGTGATTTCTTCTACAATCCTTTGGGAAATCACCTTAGCTAACTGCACATTTTATACATCTCTGTACATTGCTTATATTTGTAGTTTTTAAAATGTTTACCATTTAATTATTTGTTTAAAATTTTTAGTTTAAGGAAAGAGACTTTTTAGAAGGAATTTTCAAATTTTGGAGAAATCTGGATACAACAGTTTTTGAAGTTTGGAAATTTTGGTGAGTACTCTTTATTTTATTTTATTTTTTTTTTACATGTTATAGCATATATTTAAAGACTGCATTCAAATTATAAAAATGCTGAAAATTTGACAAAATGGATTACAGCTCATCTCCAGACAGACTTCTATAAGAAAGTGTTTAACATTACAAGACTTTCTGGAGCTATTTTATACATAGTAGGAATTCCAAATTTAAATTGACTGAAACCTTACCTAAATACCTCCTGTTATTGGTTGAAACCTTACCTAAATACCTCCTGTTATTGGTTGAAACCTTACCTAAATACCTCCTGTTATTGGTTGAAAGCCTGGATCTGCCATCCTCTGAAATAATTGGTACAAAGCTTCTTGTTGCCCCAGGGATCTTGGAGAGAAGGTTTAGAGGGACCAAAGAACACCAAACCGTTTTTTGATGTCAATATCTCGTATTGTATTCATTTATCATGCTGGCTGGCATCAGATTTTGTTTGATTGGTGTTTAACGTAGTACTCAAGGGTATTTGACTTATGTGACGACGGATTGTCCACTTCTCACTATACACAGCCTTATTACGGTGGAAAACTGAGAGGAAACCTCGTAAAAACCATCCCTGCGATTGCGGGAGCCACAACATGTGACTCGCTCATATACCTCTTGCTCAAAAGGGGGACTCAAACCAGTGAACAGTAAATCAAAGCATGTTCAGTGCAGGAAGCCCACTCGCTACCACTTAAGCACGGTCGAGGGCCCTGGCATGCATCAGAAGATGGAATTTGCCCAAATTAATGCCTAAATGCACAGAATTAGACACATATCAAACAAACACGCAGATTTAGTAATTGTATTTTTCTCCTTTTTTCTGTATAGGGATGCAAGACTGCGGCAATATTTGAAAGCTCGGTATGACACCAGAATGAATGTCTTTGATTGGGATTATCATATGAAACTTCTCGAGACCGGTGGACATGTATGAAACAACATTCATTATTTTCTTACTGTAATGTCTTGTTATAAAATGTCTTGTGCTTTAATTTTCACTGGAGGAACATTATTTTTCCATCAAAGCAGCAGGCTTATAATGTTCCCGCGGGTGGTTGAAGGGAGCTTTATGTTGCCCTGGTGCTCTCAGAGCTAAAGGAACAGGAAGCCGATCTGTTTGTGGTGTCTGTATTGCATCCTGTTGTTATCGTCCTGTATTTGTCACATCCTGTCTTTATTTCTTTCCAGTGGTGTCAAGGGTGGTTTCCTTCTCCAATTGGGCAGGCACGTCATCATATAAGTGAAATACCCTTGAGTACGATGTTAAATCCCAATCAAACAAACAAACAAACAAATCCATCAAAGCAAAAAGCTCTCCATTTTAATGGTTGTGTTTGAACTGTTTTATTGTAGTGTGGATATTTGGCATTGCAGTGTACACCTACGTTATTTGAGTGAACTGCACTGGAACACAACATCGACGCAACTTTACAATCATAATTGACATTTTTACAATTAAAGACTATGTTTATGAGCATATGTCAGTGACCGGTTGCATCTGTTTGATTTTCACAGATTAGTTCACCTAACCCATATAATATTATTTACCAAAAAGTGAAATCACCTTAAAAATGGCAGCGAGAAATCAAATGCTATTATATCATATTTACAGGTTGATATAATTCACAAATCAGAGTATAGTGGGTGGAGAGAGAAGGGAGTGGCTTTCCAAGTCAGGGAGGGAGCCTATGATGTACCAAATAAAACTATGGCATCTGGTCTTGTCATTAAACAGGTGATTATTCCAATTTAAGAACACATTTTATTTACCGTATTCACCTTTTTTTTCTGTAATGGGCAACTGGTTTATTTCTTGGACATTTGGGAATTATCATGGATGTTAATAATTATGGATTCCTATTGCTTGTGCTTGAATAAAGTTATATTGGTATTTTGGAGTAATTTATGTTCCATACCATACAAGCTATCATAAATTTATTTTTAATGTTATTTCTCTAACTGAGGTTTCTATTAATACAATTTTAGTACAGATCTGGGGTTTTGTCCTGATTAAGGGGAGATAATTGTTCCCCTCAATTTACCCTGATAGATGCCATGTCATCTGAAATACCTTTAGTTTGGTATTAGGTATCAGGGCCACTTAAATCAAACCTTTAATTTATTCTTTCTTATTGTCACTTTGACACCAAGTTGTCTTTAACATCTGTGAGCTTTTTGAATGGCACTGAGCTGAGCTTTGTGTATTTGTCATTGATATATTGTTAAACTAGAAAATAAAGCATAACTTCCTTTTAGTACATTTATTTGAATGTATGTGTACATTGACGCCTTTCAAAAGCTTCACACAGCCATCTTGTTAAATGCAGTCTTTGGGAAGAGTCCTGAAATGCACAGCCTCATGGTTCATACTTTATAGAGGACAGGAATTGTTGCTCCATCCCATCGTATTATCATGTCATTGTATCAAACATCTTGTCATGTTTATATTCTTCAGAACGGAGAAAATCAGGCAAAGCGAGGTTACTGGGGAGATATTATTGTTAGTCCTTACATTGGAATTGGTGTGGAGACAGAGGAAAATTCCTTTTACAAGAAATATAATGAAGCTTATGGGAAGGTACATTGACTGGCTCTGGCTGAAGTTTTTTGTAGAACTTGATACAGTAATATTTTTGTGAGATGATAATTTGTTAAAATAATGCTACAGCGACTTATTGTGCATATGGGTTTAGCAAAGATCCATCCATTATTTACAACAACAAAAAAATCCCACATTGATTTTTACATGGAGAGAAAAGAACAAGTAAATTTAAGTCATTTATTTCATAATTCCAATAGCAACCAAAGTAGCTATTGGTAGCTATGCCAATAAGTAAGACTGAATAAGAAATGGTGGTTCATCAATTTTGTCAGCAGTTAAAAATAATAACACCAATACTTACTTCAGAAGACATTTTTAAAAAAAATTAAAAAAATGTATTTAAGCCGATAACGCTCTCAGAAAATCTATTTTATTTGAACAGCCAGGGGATTAATTTCTCAAACTGTGTTGATTGACAGTCAAAGATGTATATAACATAAAAAATAGGGCATTGAATTGTTTTTCCAACTGGACCTTAATTGTCACCTTTGTTTTGACGCTAACACACATATACGTTACATATATATCTGGCAAATAACACCATAAGTAAATCATTTTTCTATTTGTTACGTTAAATTTGATTTATTTCCTGTTTTTAAATATATTGTAAAACTTTGTCCTGTTTCTTCTGTAGACTGCTCAAGATGTTGCTGAATATAATGTCCTCTCAATGTTTCATGAGATAGCCACAAGAGAGCGATATGTCGTTCCTAAAACTGAGGACAATTCAAACTCTGAAACTCAACAAACTGGGCCCAAACTAACAGGTAAAATATGTAACCCTTGCTAATTTAGTGGGTGGCTGGGGCACAGCTCATTGTGTTATAATACTTACTGATCTAAGGGGCAACACAGAGCTAACATGCTTTGATCCATTGCTCTGTAAAAGTGTACCTTGCTTAGTGATTTCGAAGGTAGTTTCTCTCAGCCATGGTGTTAGCATTTGGACATAGCAGTGAAGTAAACTAAGAGTCAAACTAAGAGGTGTAACTACAGATGCTTTGGTCTCTTTTTTTTAAAACTATTTTTCTTAGTCTTACTGTCAATTACAACATCAATTATGAAGAATGAAAGGTTAACATTGACATTAATTTTGACTGATATTGCTGAGATTGTGTTTATCAGGTGAGAATAAAAGTTTAAAAACTTTCAATATGATATTTTTTTGTTTGTTTTGAACTGTCCTGTCTAAACACCAATTTAACAATCTGAAACTATTTGTGCAAATAGAATTTAATCCCAAGTTGTTAATGTTATGGATTTCATACTTAAATCTAAAGAATTATTATCGTTTATATTTTTTTTCCTACCTCTGCTACATCAAACCACTGTTTACCCACACTAGGTACACCTGCTTGAGAAAATTTTGCTTGTTTGAATGACATATAATAATTTATCATATACCTATGACTAGGAGTGTCACCACATAGATACAGAGGCATCATATATTTATCGCGGCAGGGGAAATCATTTGACCTTGTATAGCAGACCAACACTTAGCAACAGGACAATTGTTCCAATTATGTTTTGTTTCTTTGATTAAAACCAATATACGTTTATGATTTTGGAATTGAACTATATTTTCTCAAATGTTTTTCTGGGGTGTAATTTTATAGAACAAATTCACGTGCTCGGCCAGTTCAGTCGCTGGGGTTTCCCTCTGTGCAGTAATATGGTTCTAATGTAAACAAACTTGTGTTCTTCTTAAAATTTCATTTTTTAAACAATCTAACTGCTTCTTTTAATGCTTGAAAAATATAATCATGCTTGAATTTATAGGTTTTAAAAAAGAGTAATTAAACAGCCCATTTTATTATATGAATTCATAATTAAACACTGGATTATTTTAAATCTTGGACTAAAAAGTATATAAGTATTATATTATATAAGTATTGATTGCCTCAATCAAGTGAACCTCGCTGAAAGTTTGTCAAATTTGTCCCAAAAATCGAACTTTTCAAGAAACATTGAAGGTATATGATAATCAGATTATATGTGAAGTGCGTGTTACGTGTCGTTGTATCAGCTTTCATTGGTTCAGGTCTGACTGCATATCAATCAGTCTGACTGTGTATGGAACTTTTCAAGAAACATTGAAGGTATATGATAAACAGATTATATGTAAAGTGTGTGTTATGTGCCGTTGTATCAGCTTTCATTGTCTCAGGTCGGACTGCGTATCAATCTCGTTCTTCACGCTCGATTGATACTGCAGTCCGACCTGATACAACTTGAGCTGATACATCGTCACATATCACGCACTGTACATAAAGTAATACTGTCCCAAGCACATAAGATTCTTGACATACAACAATAACTTAATTGGTATAAATACAGTTATTGTGCAAACCATTTTTTAGAGATAACAGAGGAGGAAGAAGAAGCTGTGATGGCAGCTGTGAAAAGTTCTGATCAGAATATATTGGAGGAAGATCAGCCAAAGGTGAATCCTCTAGATCTTAAATATGGTGAGTTTAAATTCTATTTGGCCCCTTGAGGAAGTGGGTGGGCCATGGCCCTGAAGAATACTCCCTCGGCTTCCTCCCTCGATCGTAAGAGGTGATAAAAGAGGTTGTTTTTTGTTGCCCTGGTGTTTGCAGAGCTAAAGGGTCAATTTATCAATAACATCAAATTTCTCAGATAAATGACACTCAGCTGTGTTCCATTATAATGTGCATTTGTGCAGAACATATAATTTATGATCAATCAATGTCCAGTAATCAGAAAGCTATAATTCAATCTGATATAGTCCAACTAAAAAGCTTTCAGTATAGTGTAAGCTACAAATAAGATCTGACCCCTAGGTCTAGCAAACTTGTTAAACAAAGTCAAGCTTCCTGGGGTCTATAAAGAGTTATTTTCCGAGTTGTTCAATAAAAATCCAAAGAATGCTAGGATGTGTTAAGCACAAAATCAAGCAGGGATAAGCTTGGCCTGTATAAGTAATATATTTTATGAATTGTCAATATAACTGATGCATAGATCCAAGACAAGTTATAGCAATAATTGTTTAGTAAAAGAAGATTTAGAAACATAGACAATGCAATCAATTGTAAGTGTTATGAATGGCAGGAGGTGCAGACTTGATGCATCATTGTATAGAGAGAGGTGCTTACTGTATTTGCTAGTGTTTGAACAATTTTACAATCATCTCAAGAATATAACAAGGTATTTTATGGATATACAACTTCTGATTTATTGACAAGCGACGTTTCAGAGCAGATTCTAGCACCGTTTTCAAGCTAATGACTACAATACAAGGAAAATGTATATATATACAAAGAAGAGCACTACAGGTGTGAAAACAAAAATTGAATGGGTTGAGAGGAACATGCTATGCACAGAGTGTGGTAACTTTGGGCTTTAGTGCACCACAGGTGTTA
>JARFOD010158978.1:0-12097 GCA_031763545.1 Mopalia muscosa | reverse complement strand
GTTGTGCTTAAACGAAGTTTTATCTAGGTTTTCCAGCGTATCAATGCAAGGAACAGTGTGAAATGGACAATTCGTCGTCAAGTAGGGGAAATAGGCTTAAGTACAAGCTCAATAGATCAAGGAAATGTCGCCCCAAATATTGGCGGAAATTAATGTGCAATGTCTTGGCATGGTGTACAGGATTTGTTAATAGTCTCGTCTGCTATAGAACTCTCGAGAGATTGCTCGCGATTGTTCACAGAGACGACATGAATCAATTGAGGGCATATATTAAGGAACCCTCTGGAAACAGCAGTGTTTGCCAAGCATAGTCATACTGCTATTCAATTGGCACTGGCGAAACATTCATTTTCGAACATTAAAAGCACTTCACATTTTAAGGCTGTGTTATTATTAAAGGCTATTTTATGTTGGGGTATACCGCTGTCATATAAGCAAAATACGCTGGAGCAAGGGGCTCTAAACTAATTAATCAATTAACCAATCAATTAGTTTATAAGGAATTCGGCATGTTAGCCACATTTGCGTACGCTTATCTGTGTTGTAACTCCGTTTTCCCTCTACTTAGTGGGGTTCGCTCGATCTCTGAAGTAACCAATGATAAATAACTGTACTAATACGATTCCCAGCTATTGTTTCAAGATGTATTGTTAAATCAAGAAGTCAGAAACCCTTGATAATTTACTGTACAAAACGATTTACATCTATTATTTCCAGATGTATGGCGAAATAAAATAAACACTAGTAAAACAATCCAATAGCCTTTTAAGTATAAGTGATAAGTGTGTAGATCAAACAAACCGCTTTTGTTCCACACAGTATTCCCGATCGAATCAACACAAAATGCTTTTAACCGATCAATAATACGTTTTTGCAGGATAAATATTTACACCTCCTACATTGACTTATTTATGTCGTAGGCTGTAGTTCTGAATCTCGTTAGGCTTTCTTTGACACACAAACTTGTATGAAGAATAAAATTATATTACGTTTCTGTATGTATACTTTGATGACAAAAAGCTCTGATATTAATACCGGTAAAAGCGGTTCTCTGTCAGCATTGCGTGTAGCTTAGACCACCCATGTTATGCTTATGTAGGTTGTGAAGCCAAAGCCATTTCGTTAATAAAATATCTGAAATTCTAACCCGGCATTCAATGAAGCAAGACAATTGCTCTATGTTCTAAGCAACTGGAAAGCAGACGAACAACCATTATGATCTAGACAATTCGTGCTTTTAATAGTCTGGTTTCTAACTCAACCTTCTGTACACCAGTTTTCTTTAGGAAACAGTAGGTGACGGTTTTGGATTTCAATCGATACCGAATGGGTTTTGTTGTGGTAGCTTTTAGACGCGAATAACACTATAAAACGTCAATTCATAGACCTTTTAAAGTATAATTGGAGAAGGTTTGGTAAAAGTTTTACGAGATAAAGAAGCACATGGAACAGTGTGTCACATAACTTAAGCATGCTCTGTAGATTCTGTTTCATCTTTGCAAATCGCTATAAATTTGTAAATCTTGTGATATGTTAATAAATATTGATGCCTGCAAAATCTTCTGCTTTCTAGAATAGTAAACAACGTATTCTTTATTCTACTCATTATTCTACTTTTGGTATTTCATCGAAAGATATAATTGTAAAATTGCTCGCATAACATCAAGTTTTACACAGCAATGGATGAGGTTGAATTTGATCTTTGGTTCTGTACACATTGTTCCACCAGATTAAATTGATATGATTGTTTGTTCGATTGGGGTTCATTGGGGTACACTCAAATGACGACGTGTGAGACCCATGGCTGAATGAAACCACACTTAACGCGACTGGCATCAAACTAGACAATCATGACAAATACAAGACAATCACAGGACAATCATAGAGACAGGTCTTCATCTTGACCCGCAGCTCGCAAAGCACCAGGTCAGCAGAAAGCTTTCTTCCAACTCTGCGACAAATAAAGTTGAACTGGATTATAAAATGGCATGTCTTTAAATAAGATCCAGGGCGTAGCTGTCGCAATAGGAAGCCAGTCTGGCACATGTATATGAAGCAATTGTTAAATTTAGTCCGGATTGGTTAACTATTCGACTGAATAGAAAAAATACTCGGTCCACCAGACTGCCATTTTTTCACGTTGTTGAAACACGACATTTCAATTAGTCGCTCTGGCCTAATTGACGCGAAGACTAGAAAAGAGGGAGGTTGAATTAGTGCAGCCATCCCAGGGTCAGTTAAATTTATTTGCACTCTCTCTTTAAAGTCAACTCGATATCCATAACTTGAACTTTAACAATACACTTAACAATACACTCCGAAAACACCCATATTTGTACTAGTGCACTGGTTGATGTTCTGTGCTTAGGACATTCTGTAATGCACATATTTGTCAGAAATAACTCCCCGTACCACTTCGCAACGATTTCTGGAAACTGGATTGATTGTTGCTTTTATACCGTGCTTAAGGGTATTTGACTTATATGACGGAGGTGTATTCCCACGGTAATTGACACAGGCATAACTAAGATGTGAAGTTTATCCGGTGCAGGTCGTGCAGACAAGCAATCCTTACTTCGTTCCGACAGGTTATGGTACGACAACTGTTTGCTTCAAAAGATACAATAAGACATGCACAAGTAAATTAAATATCAGATGTTGTTATAGTTTTATTGGTTGAAGATTACTTGGCTACTTATCACGAACGACGCGTTTCTTGATTTGCCAAAGATTAAAAAGAAAATAACAAAGGTTTACCCGGGGACATTGTAGAAGCCAAAACGCCAATTGCAAAACACCAGCATTGAATAAGATGTACTGGTTTCTATTTGAAACCCAAAACTGGTCCCGTTATAATAAATATGGCTGCTTTTCGAAAGATGACTTCCTCTCGTTTCCTTCACCAAATGCTATATCAACAAAAATGTTCGATGCCAACACAGGAAAGACGCTCTTGGAAGTAATTCCGTAAATGGTGCTAAAAGAATTAATTATTAAAAAAAAACATGGAAAACCTCAATTGGGGAATTCATATTTTTTTGGCTGTAACAGTTTTTAAATACTGGCCCCAGTTTTTAAAATTCAACGATTAGAATTTTTTTTGATTTGCCAATTATTCCATGACGAATATGTTTGTCTTGTGTTCGATTCCTGTAATGTTTCGGTTAGCAAAACCGTATTCACTAGAATGTTTTCAGAACGTTTTATCCAAGATCAAAAAAGAAAATGCCCCAGTTAAAGACCTTGACCTATGTAATGGTGTACCTACGGGGATAAGTACATTCATGTTATCATGTGGAGCTTACATCATTGCTCGCTTCAATCCAGAAACATCCGTTAGGAAAGATGAAAGTGCTAACGTCCTTTTATATCTTTGATCACGTAAACAGCATTGCCAGGTACAGCCCATGACGGTGATTGACTTTGTTTGAGCCATAACACTTCAAACGGATTTTAATGAAACACATATATGACCGAGTAAACAGAGGATTTTGTCTTTAATCTTCCATTGGAGCAGCTACGTCCGATGATTTGTTTGATAGCGAGATATTTTAGATAATTACTTGTATATGTGTAGGCTACAGACAACTACGCACGCCAGTCTTCTTGGACGAATGCTAGAAAACAAATCATGTTTGTTTAACCACCCTAAATTGTCAGTGGTGGTTATGCGAAGACGGACAATTTGACCATATAATGATGTATCAAAGCTGTTAGCTTTGTGTATGATATGGAAATAATTTCGTTTGAACGCTAATAGCTTTAAGCTATTCAAAACAACCTTTGTGTTCTACCATCTACATGAAAACTAAACATAATAACTTGACCTTATTGCTTGTTAGATGTTTTGTTTTATTCTCCACAAATAACATACGCGAGTTGATAACTCCATAAATCCATTAAAATGGTTATGGAAACAATTCCATATCAATTCCGTAACACTTTTAATAAGGAATATTCCTTCACCTGTACAGGTATTCCATAAATTAGTTTCGGAATAATACCTGCCTCAGAAAAAATTATCATCTTTCACCTGTACATGTATTCCATAAATTAGTTTTGGAATAATACCTGCCTCAGAGAAAATTCAGTATCATCCTTCACCTGTACACGTATTCCGCCGGTGCTTATTTCCAGGACAGGACAAACGCCGTTTCTCATTGTAGTAAAAAAAAAACTAGTGGCCAATCCTTCCGAACTTTCAGTTGAAGTGCCGATGTGGTTAACGGTTACAATTTAGTATTTGACCAATCGGATCCTCGCGTGATATGTTCCATGATCAAGAAGAATCGCAGCCGCTTGGATACATATATTATGCTTGATTTAATTGGAGTTAATGTATGAGTCTATGTTTAACCCTGTTTCACTATCGATCTTTGACCAGCCACAGCGTATTTAAGCTACGTCAATACACATTGTCTGACAAGTCGGTATTTATTTCTTTATCTATGTAAAAAACGAAATTTGGCAGCTAACGTAGTTCTTTTTCACAGAGTTGCCATACTGCCCTGGGGCGGTTTTCTCGTCATACATAACCTCACCGCAAATGAAAAGAGTTCACATGTCATTTCGTTTTACCAATTTAAAGACTTTGCCTAAATCATCTCTACATCAGGAGAGACACCTTTTGTTAAAGAACACTGACTTTAAATGTGTTGGAAACCAATAAGTTATTTGCATAAGTCAAGTATGAGGCAAAATCAGATTTTTTTATTTTTTATTTTTTTTTGCCGATTTTTGTTTCTGATTTGGGTTACGATATGAGATACAATACCATGGGATAGATGAAACAGATTCGCCAGGGAATGCTTATTATATGTGACACAATGTTCTAGGCGTCCCTTTATCACGTATAACTTTTAAAATACTAAAATTAGTATGCAAGCACAAAACACCATAAGTAGCTTTATGTTATCTAAAGAGTAGAGACATTTTATTATCTTTTAAGGCGATTCATATCACCCAGACTTCTAACGGGCGTTTATGTTGCTAGGCGGATATCAAACAATGGCGCCGACAGGAAGTTCCCCGAATACGAGAGTAGACTGACAACGGAAGTAATTCTGTACATCTGACCTACTTTAATGACATAATTGGTGTACTTCTCGATTGATACGACCTAAATTGTTAAGAAAATCAATACATGATTACAATGAGGGAATGCCATCTTACCAAGG
The DNA here is from genome assembly GCA_031763545.1 of Mopalia muscosa. NCBI lineage: Eukaryota > Metazoa > Mollusca > Polyplacophora > Chitonida > Mopaliidae > Mopalia > Mopalia muscosa. The sequence continues at coordinate 6,920 of JARFOD010158978.1, read as the reverse complement.
GTCCACGGTCGTATTATTTTGTTTAAAAGCTAACAATAACACAGTCTACACATTGCTATTATTTATTATGAACCATATACACAATCAGTTATTAATTAATTTTGTTATAAAACAATTAAGCACTGCGAAACGATTTTGTTTGCGGTTTGAAGTTAGTAATTCTTAAAATTTAACATAAATAAAACGCTGATAGATATGGCGGTGCATAATTTAGTGATAGACATTGCTTTTATTTGCCATTTCGAGGGCAAAGAAAAAAAACATCATATAAGAAAGGGCGGTCGAATATTGCTAATATACTGGCTTATCTAGTTGTAATGCCCGTAAAATATATTTAATGCTTAAACTGGAAGGGAAACATAATAGAGTAACTGATGTTCGGCGTTTGTTATGTTAATTGGGTTTTAATTATGTGTGGCTTAACCAAGGTACATAAAATAACAATCTGTTTTTAAGGCAAGTTAAGGTGAGTCTATCTGATCAATGTCAACAAAATTGGCTTGCTGGTCTTAACAGTAGTAGAAGGTATGACACATACTCTGGTTATAAAACCTGTTTAATGGTTGAAAGTTATTTCCTAGATAATAGTTTAAGAAATGTTGCTAGATGTTTTGCCATGGTTAATGTAGGCACTGTATGATTGCATTTTGACACAAGAAGGGTTGCAAATATACCTAGAGACCAAAGAAAATGTCAAATTTGTTAATCTGATAATACTGAAGACCAGCATCATTTTGTGATGATCTGTCCTACATATCAAATGCTAAGAAATCAATTTTTACATAAAAAATATTTACCATATAGAACTATACATCGCTTTGCTATCCTCATGTCTACAATAAACGAATCTGTTTTGAAGAATTTAGCACTGTTTTGTAAACAAGCCCTGTGTAAACGAAACCAAATACTGAATGCAGAAATAAATTGACAAGGTTATGAACATGTGTACCATATGTGTTTTTCCTAAGGCCAAATGTGTTCCTATAAAGTTATTATTATTATTATATAATTGTTCATAATAAATCACCACCATCGACATATAAGTATGAGTAAGGACAATACCCTATACAATGATAATGGTCAGGTGGTACAATAATTCAATGAAAGTACATTACTTCTCATCTGTACAGCCAATCAACAGTCCTAATAGACGAAGCCACGTTAACCAGTGAGTATTGCCATATAAACTGTACAGTCCATATAACACACTGTTTGTGTTATTTTTCCGATTGATAGGTACATGGTGAATGTAGCAGCAACGCCTAGAAAAATTCACCCAATACATCCATTCAAGGTTTTCCCATACCCTCAGATAACCAATGTTTCTATGTTTACCAGAGCTCCGAATTGGATCACCAAGAACAAAAGACTGGTTTAGCTCTGTATCATCTTTGAATGATTTGTTTACTTAAGATAAATGTATCAAATGTGTATTCTGTTTATTTAACTAAAATTCGATGAGTTTTACTTGGTAATATTGTTAAAATTCAAACCAATTTAGGCGAAACAGTTTCAGTATGCAAGGGTATACATCGTAGGGTATAAGTTTGCTTTATCTTGCGATCAGTTGCCTGTTGTCTTGTTGGAAATAAAGGCCTCTTACACGCCAATTTGTCGTTGTCTATGTTTTTGCATCTTGTTTAATAGTATCTTATCTTTGTTGACAGTGGTGTCGTCATATCCACCCATCGGGCTGACATCCTGTTATTTCAGTGAAATAACATTCAGTTCGTGCTATTAAGTCTCGAATCAAACAAACTGAATTGTCTTACGGTAAAAGCAAAATAATTGCGTGTAATTAGTCCGTGCATGCGATCTAGTGCATGAACTCGACACGCAGTGTCCAGACTATTACCTTGGCAGTCATATGTATTTGCGGTGAAAACAAGCTTATGTGGTGATTATGCTGTACTGTATAATCAAATCGGCTTATATAAGTGAGTTATCATAATCGCTTATTAGTTTGCAAAACCGCCTAAACAAATTAACATGCAATTCCTTGCGAGAAAACTACATGTACTCACGTACCATTCAACAGTAAACACAAATATAAGGCATCCGCATTTCTCTCTCCCGCATCAGCAGCCGTTATGTTAACATTTGTAACACCAAGTGGGTCACTTGGTCGTGTTGCTCTAGGCCGTCCAAATTTACTTGCCCATTAAACTTACACTTATTTTACATATTGCTGAATTTCGTTGTTTTTTTTTTCTTCGGGTTATTGATGATGATTTTTTGCTGTTGGTGTTTTTGTTCAAAACCGAGCAGAAACTTCGAAAGCTCATACCGCTGTTAGGGGATCAGCTTTCGTTAAAACAAATCTAGACAATTTGCTCCAGATCCTACTACTAAAGATAAAGATACTTAGCCATGGGCCGAAAAATATATATACACTATTACAGGCAATGAAATAAACTTTATTTAAGACTTGAGCAATTTTTTAAGTCTTGCAGTATAATTGTTTGTAATGGTTAAAATATTAGAACTATATCTTTGCGTAGATTGACAGTATGCAATGATATGGTACATACTATTTGCTGTATCTTGACGCAGCGTGGTTATGCATTACTTTACGCAGTCGCAATAGTTCCAATTGCGAAGAAAAAGCTACTGTCAGTAAAAATCCTCAGTTACATGCACGAAACCTTATGCTGATGTATTTGGAGGCTTCGGTCATTACAAATTCAGACCACGTATCCATCTGCAGCTCGAAAAATCAGACGTATTACCCAACAATGTATTTGAGTGAAATCAAATTATTTGAAAGCATTAAGTTGGTTTTGATGTGGAGATATTTATTGCTTTTGTCACATGAACATCTCTGAGAGAATTAGATCCTTTTTGGTCCGGGAGATATTTCCGCCAAAGATCAATATTCAACCAAGTCATTATATAATGACATGGGTATACCATGATCCTCCTAGGCGGGATTTGTGTCACGTTTTGGTGAGCAGAACAAGCACACCAAGTAATCTGTGAATGACGTACATACAGAAACAGTTTCCAAGTATTAAAGACTCTCTTTTATGTTCGTTGATTTTTATGAAACAGAGCATATCTCGAGAAAGAGACGCACATGAAATAAAACAAGATTGACCTTGCCAATTACTTACTCAATAGAAACCGGAATACCTCGACTAAAACGTTTGGTGGTAAATTAAATTTAATAACTTAGTAGTTTGAAGTTTTTTTCGTATAAAACTGCAATGCTAATTTTGTATTCAAATATAGCCTTTATTTGAGAGTACCTTGCGTTTTTGTCTTATAGTCTTGGTATAATTCAATAGTTTTAAAAGTCTCCATGTAACTAACTCTCAACTTTGAACATTTTTTTCTTTATTTTACTCGTGAGTTTGTACTCAACAGAATTGTCCCTCTCTTTGATTGAGGTTTAACGCCATACCTAAGGTTTTTCACCTACATGATGGAGTGCCAGCTCAATGGGTGACAAAAACAACCCTCCTAGCAACTGACAACAAACAAAAACAAAACGGGACAAATCTAGGACCTTCACAAACACATCGGTTATCTGTTCGCCTTTAGCACTGTGAGCACCAGGGTAACAGGGAATTTGTTCCGAATACCCGCTCACCAAAAATGAAAATAACTTATTCAATTTAAATTTCTTGGGCGCATTGCCGGTTTTACTGAGTTATTTAGGTGATTTAGTGTTCAACTGACTTAACCGTAACGTGACTGTCAAAACTGTTTTATATGTATCCTGAAGCTCTTGTAATTTGGTTATATTTATCTTCATTCCCTAAATCAATGTGCAATATTTTCTTTTGTCTTGGAATGTATAACAATATGACTTTGTCACCAATGCCCTGTACGAAATCCCCATTATTGTCTTCTGTTATATAATAAATTGTCCAAATACAGAGATTGTGTCCTAAATATTCATTATATATTAAAAGATATTGTAATCAGCGACAAAGAGTAACAAGGAGGAAATATTTTCCAATTTACTTTGTGGTTATTTTTTTAAATATATTCTTCTGGCTGAATGTTTGTTCTCCATTGTAGGTTACTGTATAACTTCTTTGGGTATTGTGTGTCAAATACTACCTATTACCACAGTTTTTCGGGGAAACATGACTACAACAACATCAGATTGTCGCGTTAATCAAAACAAGCTATGTACACAGCGATTCTGCTTGTGGATATGAGTGTGCTATTCATTATACAGCGAATATTTTAATCCAATGATCGGATGTGTGTCATGAAAGCCAAGACAAATGGTGTCGAGGGGACGATAATCCGCTTAGGTTAGTCCGTTGATTGATGTTTACCCTATGTGAAATCTAAATCTAAATCTATCAGACAACACTGACCTCTATCCGACCTAAATTTACTTACATACCAAACGAGTGATACAAGTGTCAGACCTGCTGTGGAGTATTGTCACTATTGTGTATGCAAAATGTATGTTGAATACACCAAAATGACATTAGAATACATACTTAATTTTTTTTAATTGATATGCTGTAAATCAAAAATAAACATAAGGGTAAGAAAATACTCCTTAAAATATTTTTCTTACACATCTATTTCTTCTATGCTAAGCATATCTGCTGTGTTTTCGGTATCGCTCAGCTTGTGGTGCTGACAGCCCAAAGGCGCAAGATGAAGAAAATCTGATGGAAATATGCAAATGTCTAACATGTATGATTCCAATGCCTGACTTGTATTTCAATGTTGTTTGTTGACAGTGATGACGAGGGTGGATTTCCTCCACATGTTGGATTGACCTGCCGTGAGATGAGTGAACTATTTTTAAGTAGACATTCGACATACAACCCCTAGTGAAACCGCAGCCAGTGGCTGTAAGGGAAAGGTAATTTGCACTGATCAAGGATGTTTGGGACTTCGTTGCTACTCGACCAATGCGGCAAGGGTCCATTCTGTTTAAAAAACCGGGAAGCTATCACATCAAACTTTGTACTCTAATATCAATTATGCCTTTTATGGAATTACGCACTCTCTCTTCAAAACTAATGGTACAAAGATATTGAAGGTGACGACTAGCAATTCTAATGACTAATGTAGGAATGAGCTAATCCGATTAAGCCAAGCACTCATAGACGTTGTGTTATGTTATTAAAAGCAAACACGACAAACATCCATTATTTTAGTGAGTTACGGTGACACATTAGGCGGTTAACTTCAGAACGTACCAGACTTGAGTTGGTAGGCCTCCACGATATGAGTCAAATCGATATCTCGTAACATACGTTTAGAACCGACACAAATTAAGACCTAATACAACTACCGATGTCCAGACGGAAGAGTTCACTGCCCTTGCGTCCTTAGCAGACTATGTCTCATTTGCAGAGTTATAAATTCCGCGTCAAACCGAATTCCAGTCAAACCTAGATAGCTGTTGCCAGGGTACTAGGCTTTTTTATATTGAAAAAGGCCTCAATTACAACATGACTGATTTAACATTATGGTGTCTATTTATAAGTTGTTTCGCGTTGGACACGATTACAACTTGAAATACTATCATTAGTGTTATGCCAATTCTTGTTCTGTATTTTCCAAACCTGTGCGACATGTTATGGCTTGCTATCAATGGCGCGTTTTGAGTCAATTATTACTATTTCAAAACATCTGTTTTATCTTTTTGTTTATTTTAGTTTATTGAACTAAGGCTCATACAGATACATACAATCCGTATATAGAGCTGACAACATACAGCAAATGAGATATGACATAAATATAATATGATTGGAAGACATGAAAACAAATACCCTGATTGGAATGTATGATGAGCATACTCACATATATTTTAAATAAGAAAACTTCACAAACTTTGCATGGAATTTGAAAGTAAAGAAATGTACAGAAAATCTTTAATATTTTCTTGTACTATATTTTAATCGCTCAAGAACTCTAATTTGATTACATACGCAGTGGGTTTAGATGTTTTGAAGAGGATTTTTAAAATAATTAATGAAACTAACTTCGATGGGATGGTAACACATATGTATTGGCGATTAATTTAGTCACATTTATGTTGATTTTATCATATATTTTCTACACAATTATATATGGGCAATACCTTATCTCGATATGTATGTCGGTTACCAATAACAATTCGAGATTAGGATTAATTCGGAAACGTGTATCTGTGATGTGTCTAGAACATGGGATGATTCGTTGCTTTTCAGTAATCGATTTTCGGCTATAGCTGATTATTATCAGCAATTATTGTCACAACTTGGCCAGCTACCTTTTCCTGAGTATACATTGAAATATTATACTAAGTGGTGACTGTTCTGTTAACGTTTCTTGACGACCACGCAAAGATTGCCGTGTTTAAACAAAACGTGTGACCATCTTGGAATACGTATCAAGTATCAACTGGAATTAAACGAAGACAAACTGTTCAAAAGTTTCCACAAGACCAGTGTAAACTATAACAAGTATATTAGATGTCAAAAAAAAAATTCAGTATTTGAGTCATCCATTTTTTCCCCCAAAATGTTCTAAAGCGGAGCCAAATTATTTTGTTATTAGAGGGAATCTCTACCTAGCCCATTCTTGTAGAATTCTTATTTTTATCAAACACAGAAGATAAAAGTATTACTGATTTTTGTTAAGTATTGAAGTATTTGTATAGCATAAAACATAACGGAGTTTTATTTTAACCCATTATTATGGTCGTAGTGAAAAACATTACGAAGTTTTATTCTAACCTATTACAGTGGTTGTTGTGTAAAACATAATAGAGTTTTATTCTAACATATTACAGTGGTTGTTGTGTATAACATAACAGAGTTTTATTCTAACATATTACAGTGGTTGTTGTGTAAAACATAACAGAGTTTTATTCTAACATATTACAGTGGTTGTTGTGTAAAACATAACAGAGTTTTATTCTAACCTATTACAGTGGTTGTTGTGTAAAACATAAC
>JARFOD010158977.1:0-26030 GCA_031763545.1 Mopalia muscosa | reverse complement strand
GGCTGTTGTTTACAATCTGAAGGTAGCTTGGCAACCCCTATCACATTGTATGGAAGCTAACTTAAAATTTCAACCTGTCATGACCTTTCGAGATGTTTATGGTGAACTCAAAAAGGAACCGAGTGTGGTATGTGCCAGGCGTTTTCACCCAACAAACGTTTGATCCAAACGTTAACTTTATGGCAAACGGCAAATTAATAGTTGTCTTGCGTCTGCTGTTCTGTTAGTGCGAGAGTTTGTATCAATTTATATTGAGCAAAGACATAGATCATCAGGCAACATAGATGATATGCCCTGTATTGATGTTCTGTTAAACGGTGATACTTTTCGGTCTCTGGATGAAAATAAGCAAATATTTACAAATGTTGGTAATTGTATTAATTTAACTAAACTAAAAAGGTTTTATTTGTAGGCTCTTGATGTGAAATTAAACCTAAATATTGTATCGTCTACTTCTGACCAAGCATGTAATATCGTAAGTGTATTTTACACAGCCTAGAAGTGTTTATACAAAACAATTATTGAATAAATATGTCTTTCATCGTATAATTCAAATGTGAATGTTATCTTCATGGGGCCTCCGTGGCGGAGTGGTCTAGAGCGTACGCTCTAGTGAGTGTATGCCTCTGGCCCACATATCACCCTCACCGCTGGGGTCGCGGGTCGCGGGTTTTCCTCCCACAGGAATGTTGGCCGATGATCTGTAATTGGGATTTAATACTGTTGATCTAACATCTGATGAATAAATAAATAAATAAAGAAATAAAGAAATAAATAAAAGAAATAAAAAGGAGTTTATCGGTCAGGTGAGTACTTTCGCGTGATGTCAAAAGGGAAAGCCTGGCAGACGAATACATATATAATATTTTAATTATATATACAAGAATAGGGAAAAATCAAGTCATTATTCTATTTTTGCAAATTTAATCATCAAATCGTGCATACCGATTGTATCCTGTGACAGAAAATAAATAGATACTAACTAATTGCATTCGGAAAAAGTTTTTTTAAAATTTAAAAATCTTTAAACGCAGATTGCTTAAAACAACGTTGTTTTATTGGCTTTCTGACTAAATCATTTATTTGCAGACAACAACTTCAATTGGAAGAAATGGTATTATATTGTAAAAAAAATTCAAATAATAACATTGAGATTTTGCTGCATGCAGTTTTGACTTCGACAGAAAAAATCCTAATCACTCACAAACAAATCCAATTTATCTGAGAAAGATTAATGCTTGGTGTTGATATTTGGCGTTTTATTAAATTATATACTTTCACCTTGCAAAACAAATTGATTCAGAATTTATAGAGTAAATGCCATTTTGCATTTTGTGGAGAGAGCTTTTTCTCAATTTAGGCAAATAATATTGAGTAATGATTTAATGGTGGTCGATGTTTTTACTTGCTGTAATCTCACTTTATCCAACGTTATATTGACATTTTGCGATGATAACGAGGTAATGCCTCATATAACATTCATGCGATGTTTCATTCGATCAGATAACCAATAAGTGAAACTTTACAACACCCTGATTCAATATTTCTTATCGTATTTTTGGTCTCAAAAACTTGCAGCACTACGAATATAATTTTTTGTCGATGAGCATTGTGAAGCCGTTGTCTACAATTTTGTTCGAATGGTTCATTCGTGAAGTTTTGTTAAGTACGTTAAAGTGCAGATGTCTTCCCAGTTAAATCGATTACGTGTTCAGTAAACAAAAATCGAACAAAAATGGTGGACAACGACTTCATCGTGCTTCACAAAAACGTCCAGTCGAATGTGCCTATTGTTTTTTATCCAGGTAATGGTTGCGAGTTTAACAAGGCGCAAGACCACCATCAATTTGCCATAAGCCATAATGTTAACATTTGGCCCCACAGCTCCCTCCCAAACTTTCGTTGAGCGAAAACCCCTGGCACATACCTTAATCGGTCCTTTTGGACTTTCGAGTTAAAATCTAGATAGGGGATGACCATAGAAATTTTAAGTTAACGAGGCTGCAGTGTGATATAGGTTGTCAAGCTGACTCAGAATGTAAACAACAGCCCATTCACCCCTCCATCAAATGCTGACAAATACACCTTAATGTGACCTACTTAGGCTATGATATTACACTGACCAGAAATCTCCAAAAAATTTCAGGACCAGAACAAATAAAACAATACAACACCCCATTTTTATTAAGAACTATATTCGAGGCTGACAAAACGCAAGTAAATAATGGTGGTCTTACGCCATCTCTACAGGACGCTGTATACAATCAGCTAAAGCTAGCTATGCCAGTGCAACTGACAATACCGATTGGAAACTATATTTAAATATACTTTGTTGATGTAAATTTTGGTAAGGACTTAAAACGCTGAGATTCGTGTTTATTCTTTATGAGCCAACTATGTAATTATATAAAAGTGGATAAAAAAGAAAAAAATTCTTCAATATGTGAGAGTTTGCAGAATTCCACTTTGGCTCAGTTTGTAAATCGTGTACAATAAAGGTTAATAACATCATCATACTATCAAGTCTCTTTAAATCTAATGGGCATTTGCTAATGAGCTTTTGCAGTTTGGAGTTTTTCTTCTATCTTATGTTTGAGACATAAACAGTGAATTTGTCATTAACCATTTCAGTACCGATTTGAGATTGATTAACATCAACATGTCGTTTAACAAAGCCGGGATAAATAAAGGCTGTCTAACGAGAGCCCTGTATTACGATAAATACCGCTCACAGCTATTTATTTTACAAAACCGAGAGTTTTTGTTGAAGTAAAAATCTCTTTTTTTTTTGCAATAGCCTCATGCACTTTGCGCAATCGCCAGATATCGGAATTGTTGTCTATTGTCAACGTTGACGTTTTATTAAGATTACCATTGGCGAACATCCAAATTGCTTCATATGCAATCAATCATATGTCTTGATTTGGCGTCATCCAAGATTTCCTTTCTACATTGTGTTTATTCCCCGCCGCACATTGATCCTTGTGGAAAGTTCACAACTGTCTATGGGCTATACTTTATAGAATAGAATAGAATAGAATGTTTTATTTCAGACAAATTATGTCCATATACAGTGGTTACATTTTACAAAACAGGATTCATTTAGACAACATATGTTGCCATCTCAACACCAAGCGAGACGAAAACACCGCATCGCTTTTTAGTAGTGTCTTTACAAGATAATTATTGAATTGATCCAATCTATTCTTGAATCTATATACACTTTTTCTTACCAGTTCACCGAAAAATGACACATTATTTATGGCAAACATGAAACTAGCACTACAGTCTCTTCGATAGAACATGAGCCATCTAAATCCTTTATTATACATAACTCTTACACTGTTATAAGTTCTTATCAAAAGAACACCAACGAACACCATAATTGATTACAGAATGAACGAAACAGATTACATTTAACACCTTCACTACAGGCTCTAAATTTCCTCAATAGAATATTAGCTCTGACACATATTTTACGTTTCTGATATTTTATATACAATTTATCAGACATATCATTTGCTATAATGTGGCCTAAATAGGTGTAATGATCTTTAAATTCTAAAAACTGGCCATTGAGAAAGTAATTAGCTTAGTCTCATTGTTTTTCTACTTCTGTAACGCAAAAGGTACCATTGGCTTTATTATCATCCATTCAAGGTAAAATATCACGTAAGGCTGAAGATAACTCGTTGGCTGATCTATAGATGACAAGTAATCGTGCCCATAACTCATCTGTACGTCCTTATATAGGTCTACAATACATAACTTATGGCGAAATGCACAAGCAGGAATAAATCGATTCGACAAAAATATAATACTACTGTTCGATTATGGATAGTCCTTCGACTACATCCCATAACCCTAGCAGCGTCAGTGACCGACGTTCCTATATTCAGCATGCCAATGGCACGTTCACGTTGAATGTTTGACAGTCTTGGCATTGCAAATCAGCACATAATTTACTGAAGAACTTGTTTTCCCAAGATGTCACTCTACTGTGCTAACGTGAGCTCAATTACACGTGTCTCATAAGGTCACGTGACTAGAAACACAAAGAAACATGCTTTATCCTTGATGTATGCTCGCATGAACTGCACGCTTGTGCACATCGGACTTGCTGTGTGTCATGATGTCTTTTACAATGCATTTACCTCTAATAATAATAATTATATTAATAATAAAATCTCTTATATTAAGTTTCAAAAAATCTTTTCAGAGTTTCCTTTTTGACTGAGTATAGTACACACCCGTCTGCACAATATAACACGTTGATCATCGGTATTGATCAGTTGATCAGTTTAGCTAGGCTTATTTCCATTCTTTCAGTTTTTGGTTGAAAGATTTCAGGAATATACGAATCCGCCCTTATCAATGGCATTTATTCCTTTATGTATTTCTCACATTTGCGCTATTTGTATTTTAATGCTGTAATATCTTAAAATAGATCTGAGTATAGCAGCGGAAACATGGATCACTATTTGTCTACCTTGTATCTACTATATCTATATATAACAAAACCAACGCAGTTTATTTAAACTCTGAATAAACAAATACTTATTTATTTTTATTAAATGCAATGCAGAATTTCAAGTTTTTAATTAATCTTGCTTTTCATAAAAACAAGTTGTGTTCAAATACGCAGGTTTCTTAATACAATTAATCTAATCAATAATACCAGTCATAAAATAGGATAGAAACTAATATTCGGATTTTCCGGACAAACTACTTTTTACAAAAAAGCTTAGGCCTTTGTTCTCGTGGGACTGATTCCGCAAAGAAATTTATGACTTGAGTCAAACTTTAGGAGAAATGTTTGACTTTGGGGAACGATAAGTGTAAATTCAGAAATCCATTCAACACCATTTTTATTAAGTGGAATCGGGCCCTGTACTTTGTATATGTTCAGGTACGTTTGGATATCAAAATGTATCCTTAACGTGGATTTTCATTGTAATTTATTTTCAAGAAAAGGGTGTAATTCTACCGAAACCTATATCCGGCAAACCACAGTACCCTCCAGTTAACGACTCCGGTTATCCGCGGGAAGACTGTTGTGATTTAAAAAGATACTATGATCTCCATGTCAGCGGACTTTATCGAATCAGCCCTCATTACCATGAAGATTTAGTAGTTTATTGCGACATGACCACTGATGGCGGGGGATGGACTGTCTTTCAAAGGTAAGCGTGTTAATTTGTTTCCGGGGTTAGAATGCTACTTTATTACCAGAAACGGTGGAATATCCCAGAATATATTGAAGATGGTAAAGCTGTTACTTTGTTATTCATCGCGGAGAATTGGAAGGGAACTTCTTAATTTCCTAGGTGCTTTTAGAGCTAAGGGGCTACTTAAGGCCGATTAGTCTTTGTTTACGTTCTGTGATTGTCCTGTATTTGTCCTGTCTTGTCAGTGGCATCTGGGGTGGTTTCCGTCAGCCATTGGGCTGGCACGCCGTCATGTAAGTGAGATATTGTAAGTTCGGCATTAAAACCCCATTCAAGCAAACAAAAAATTTTACTTTATCCTACGTTTTTGTTAATAATATTTTGGACATAACCGACGTATATGCTTAAAAGCAAACATTTATCTGTACCGATGTGTCTGAAAATCTTACAGTATTGAACACAGGGATCATTCAAGTGGCATATATTGCCCTATACAGGTACTGCAAACAAATGAGATTCTGTTACGTAAATGGACCCATCAGAAACGGCTTTTTATCTGGAACCAGCTATACCTTAGCAATTGTTGGGCATGCTGCAACACTTACCTTAACCTGTTTTAAACATTTGACTGCTACTGTTTAACACAATGGGGTCCCGGATTCGTCTACCATCTGCCTGGAAGAGAGCTGGGATCACCCCTGTATTTCAGCCCAGCAAGAATCCTCATGAAACCATCTCATACAGACCAATCGCTTAACGTCAACTGTGTGTAAGTTAATGGAAAGGCTCGTTAATAACCGATTAGTGTGGTTCTAAGAAAATAATCCGGTTATATCTCGCTGTCAAAGTGGATTCAAGCCAGAGTGTCGCAATAAGTAAAAGTCGCCATTGGGTATTGCCCTTCTTAATAATATTTAAGTTATATGGCCTCTAAGTCGCCTATAAACATTTTCAGGTTTTAGTTATACATATTAGTTTACAATTCATGGAACACACATTAGTGGATATTCATGCCAGAGTGTCGCAATTAGTAAAAGTCGTCATTGGATATTACCAGAAATCTATCAAGTAGAAGTATGAAACCAGCCAGTACCCTGTCCCAACGGCATTGTGACTTTTGGTGGACTTTCATAGTGCCATAAGAATCATTGCGCGAGAAATGGTAGATTTCGTTAGTTTCGCGCAGTTTGAATTTCAGAATCCACTGACGCCTTATCGGTAAAATATAACGTTTGAAAAGCGGCGGAAACAGCGTTAACATGATATACCCATGATTCCACACTCAATTCATGTCCTTAGATATTTTTCTATGTCCCGTTAGGGGGCGCTTTATCAGTATTAGACACCAAGACTAGTACATGTACATGTTAGTGATACAGATTCTATTAGAAATGTGCTTATTACTAAGAAGCCACTTCCATGGACTGGTACGAATTTGCAACTGTCATAACTGGTTACATTTGATTAAAATGATCATCCTTGCATAATTCTGCCAATTATCATCTGTGACAATGTACAATTTTCTTGCCATGGGAAATGAGCTTATGTCAACTGTTCTGTAAGAACTGTTTTAAATAGATTTGGATGACTTGTTGACTGATCGGTAGCTACACGATACACCCCTGCTTTCACAGGGGGGCTGTAATTGCTGGGTTTATTATCAATTACTAATGTAGCAAGTTGCTGATCGTTGCATTCTTCAAAGTCACTTATTTTTGTGCTAGTTAACTAAAATGTATATATACACAGGGATAGATAGAAGTCAAAATCATGACAACTGAAAACTCAAGTTTAGTTTTTTGGGTGGTCAGATTGAGTTTTTGAATAATTTGACACTCCCTGGCTAGCATGCTAATAATGAGTTTTTGTATGTTCTAACCTGTAAAATTATTCTATAGGCTTTACAGTTGTCGGGATTTGTCTTTTTCCTCCTTGTAATTAGTTTTGGGAGCTTTATTTAAAATAAATTATTTATTTAGAACATTATTTATATTGGTCCGATAAAATTGTCGTAACTCCTGAAACATATTTTGATACAACCTAAGTTACCAGCTAAGATCTACTTGCAAAAAGCCAATTGGAATTTGTAATTTTTAAATGGATTATGCAAATATAAATTTAGGCCACAAAGCTATTATTTTATCATTTTTAATATATTCATTTGAATCATTATTTTGAAAAATATAGTTTTCATCTTTTACTCTTTCAAGCATTGTGGTTAATTAATCTGACATATTATTTAAGAAAAAGAACTCATTTTACAAACAAAAACTTGTAAATGCTGGTCACCTGAATTCAGTTACGCTCAGATATACGTAATTTTGTTTCTGCAACACCACCAACAACAACACTTTTAACATATCGTTTTCTGAAGTATTGGCCACATGAATTTTTGTAAAAATTACTCTCATTGACAGTGTTTCACAGAACAATGAAAATTTTTTACTTTGAGCCTTGCAACAGTGTTAGACTACGAAATCTGCATGTTTTTAAAAATATTTTGTGAGAGTTTGCCTGCAGGCCAACAATTGCTGGTTACATGTAACTCATATGCAATACTCTTCCCGATCATGCTGTATTCCTCATTGGCCAAAACAATCCCAGAAATGCCCGAAGCTTCTTTTTGCTTCAAAACAGACTCATGCAAATGGATTTTACTGACAAACTGCACGCAGGGCTCTTTTAAATAATATTTTCTGACATCACGAAACCAATTGTACAACAGCTTTTATAAACGCATTTTTTTTCATTTCATTGATTACAATTCAAGTTCAGCATTTTACCAAACAACAAAATTCAGTATTTTGCTCTACATTTCAGCAGTTTTTCCCCCATAAAACATAAGCAAATTCAGTTTTAAATGGTCACATTGAGTTTTTCTAAGTTTTTGACAACCGGTATTCGGTTGTCAAAATAGACGTGAATCTATCCCTGATACATGGATTGTAACACCGTTAGTTCACCCTGATCTAACCTAATATTAAGTACAACGTTAAACCCCAATCAAACTACATGTAACAAAACTTTCTGACCTGCATGACCTCAAAAATCTGTTGAATAATTAATTAGTCAATTTTCTGAATCAATAGCTTATCTTGCCTGAGTTAAGTGTAAAGGGATCATTTTGCACTTATTTACCACAGTTCTATTAAATGAGACATGTAATTATAAGGGAGTATACATGTATGTGTTGGCCAGGGCTCTACCAAGCGGAACCAAATTGATACACTTAATGCCTTTAACCCCTATTATGGGAATGAGTACCCTAAATCACCTCAAATTTCGTCCAGGACAAATCCTAACTGTTTGGCCTGTTGTAACAATATTACAGCATGTGATTGAACAAGTTTATGTTTTCTGACAAACGTTGGAACTTGCTTATTGAAAACTTTATCTTCTGCCTCTCAGACACAATTTCCAAGTCTCTAAAACAGCTTACAAAATAGTAATTTTATGGACGAATTTAAGGTGATTTAGGGTACATCCACAATAGTGACGCTTACCCAACCTTATCAATGTTTTGTTACCAAAAAAAAAATTGGCATGGAAAACAATCCTTTGTTGATTAAGATATAAATCTACCCACCTATTTATTAAATAGTCACATTGACGGAGCTACTCTCGGATTTACTGAGCGAGGTCTACAGGGAAGAGAAAATTATCAGTTTGCTTAAATAACCCACGCAAAAATAAAGGTATTATTATCATAATAATATTATTCTTTTACTTAGTGCTGAAGGAAAATTAACTTTCCAGCATTATGGAAATGCTTCACATGATATCTCACATGTAGTTGTACTAGTCTCAATTATTGTTGGAACACGGCAGTCATTGAAGTGAAATACTCTTAAATGGTTTCACATTGCAAAAAAAAACATCAATCAATATCACATAAATTTTGTCTTATTGAATAAGCTTTTCAAAATGTTAGAACTTATTGGCAGGATTTAAATGGATAGATACATGTGTATATATGTATATATATTTTCAGAGACATATTCATCATATCTCAATAGCTCTTGGCCTTTTATTCCAATAATTCCCCATTTTTAATAGTCGTACCGGTACTAAACAACGTTGTGTATTTTATTAGACAACAAGGCACAGACTGATTAAGTTCATATTGGGCTTGATCGAAATTGAGTAGCTTTTCAAAATAAAATGAACTGATCAAATGCATTGCTTAATTTCAAAATAAATGTACACACGTACATGTAGTTGTAAAGGGCAGAGCTCCAGATTGTTTTGTTTTTTTTACACAAGGTGTATTTACCCTAACTTTTTAGAACATGCCCGGGTATTTACCCCTAGTTTTCAGAATACGTACATGTAGGTAAATCACAGAGCATAATTCACAAGTATGTATAAAACATATTTCCCCTAATTATATTTTATATATAAATAAAGATAACTATTTTGTTCGATACCCAAGTATCTTTTTGTTTGTTTTTTGTGAGAGGGTTCTGTTTTGTTTATTATTGTTTTATTTCACTTTTGGGAGATACTTCTGATGATCAGTTTCTTTGGTAAGAAAGAAAGAACTTTTTTTTGTACGTTTACATACATGTACATGTCTGTTCAGTTTGTTATGATTGACAGTTTCAGGGGTTTTTATAGACAAATTTTTTTTATCGAACTCAATTTGATATTGCCTAAAACTCAATATTTTTAGAGCCCCTTCGGTGCACAAAATGCATCAATACTCAATTTTACGAACTTTTCATCGTCAATTAAATAAAACCAAGATGTTGGTGGATATGACACTGGATGAAGTAAGGAAATCTGTTCGTCATTCACTGTAAATTCTGAATTTTATAGTTCGCCAGTGGACAAGAGAAGCCAAAACTCAATTTTTTTAAACAAAACTGAATATCAAAATTAAGAAACTCAATATGCCGTTATTTTTCATCGGAGTATTCCCGACAATGTATAAGAAATTTTCACGTTATCATTTTCATGTAGCTCAAAACTTCATCCCTATGTAACCTTCAGATAACAGTACCATGTACCAGCAGAAACCCTCGCAGTCACCTGCCACCTACAGTACTTCCGCTAGAGGGTGCAGTGTTGAAAGCGTATTCTCCAGCAACCTGGAATTTTTTTAATGAATATATATATATTAGTGCGAAAGAGACCAACACAAAAGAGATTGTATCAATAAACTCCAGCACATTGGCCATTATTCTGTTATGTCAGCCAGTCAACTTGCATTTTTCTTGTACGTCTTGACACATTTATATATATTTTAAATAAATGAAGAGAGAAAAATTTGCTTGCCCCCATCGGGATTCGAACCCAGGACCTTTGGGTTACAGGCCCAACACTCTACCGACTGAGCACGTTTACACATACATGTACATTCATTGCTGTATTTTCTGACAATTTCAACTATGGTTCGATCATCGTTATACTCATGTAAATAAAGATGTCGGCATATTCTACTGTGTTGGGTTCACTTTTATAGTTTCTGTGCGTACATGTAGTTGCACAACTGTATAAAATATGCAAATATGCATGCTATCTGGCAATGGGTTAATACATGTACCATTCATGCAAACAGTAGTCACTTTCACAAAATGTTGTAGGACAAAAAATTATCCTACAACAAAATGTTGTCCTGTAATACCATATGCCTAAATATATAGTACACTCCTTTATTGTCCTATGACGTTTTGTGAAAATGATCGAGATCCATACATGTATATTTCACAACAAGAGTTAATTTAACTGTACCCCAAAAACCCTGTCACTGTAAAGAAGGGCCTTAGCCAGAAATGAAAAGCATGGTGTCCAGAATAGTCATTTTGCCTCACTTTTTAAGTATCTCTTGCATATTGATCTTTCTTACAACAAGGTGTCCAAATGAAGCAGTTGTTCAATTCAGTGTGTCCATATGGACGGGTGAACACCTACATGTATCTGCCTAAAGTCCATGCTGTGAAGTAATTCATATTTAAGCTGTAATCTTTTCTGGTAGAACCTTAAAATCATTCCTCTCAAATTTTGTGAGATAACCTAACATTTGAATTTTCCCTGGTTTGCTCAATTTTCAAATACATGCACCTTTGTGAAAAATAATCAAATTGTATCAAATGCAATTAAATGAAGACTGCAAACAATTTGGGAAACCTATAAATTGGTGCTCCTAAATAAAGTTTGCATAACCATGGGGAAACCCCGTTCTGGTTGTTCTCTCCAACAGCATACATGTAGGCAAGGTTACCTGAAATACGTTTTTATTAACTAATTCTGATAGTCAAGATTTAAAGCAAGAATGTATGTCTTGCCTGAAGACATTTTACAAATGAAACCTTCATGTTTTTTTATTTTTATTTTTTGTAAGAGTTTGCTGTATCATAGACTGACCTTTGTCAGTGATAAATAACAGCCCTCAATTTTTAGTGAGCTCCATCTGCTGTATCTTCATTGGTCAAAAGAAATCCTGGAAATGGCCAACGTTTCTTTTTATGACACAACAGAATCACGCAAATTGGCAGATATTTTACATGTACTACAGACTAGTGCAGGGAGTCCACGCAGGGCTCTTTTAAATAATATAATCTGACATAAACATGAATTTGATTTGTACAAAACCCAGAATTTTTGTTAAAATGTTTCTTTGTTTTCCTGATAAGAATTCAAATTCAACATTTCACTAAGCAACAAATTTTATATTTTGCTCTACCTTTCAGCAACGGAATTCAGGTATACTATGTCATGCAATAAATTTGAGTTTTTGAAGGGTCGCATTGAGTTTTTCTAAGTTTTTGACAACCGATATTTGGATTATTCGGATTATTTATGATTGACAGGTGTTGAAGAAACACAAACAAAATGACTTTTAATCCTTTATGATAGAGAGATTTATTTACAAGAAAATAAAACTTAAGTATTGTAAACATGTTGTTGGGGCAGTTTTTGTTCTTTAAGACTAAATCAAAATGTTCCGATTAACAAACAAATTCTTGATTTGACTCTTTACAGCCATGTTCTATGCTGAAGACATTCGTAACCACCATCTTTTGAAGACTAAATCACCATTTGATTGATTTTTATTGGGCAACTTGTTAAAAAAATGTGGAATGGAATAAAAGGCAAACTTGTTTTTAAAACAAATAACTTATACAAGGTATAATTTTGTGTAAGCTTATGTATGCTACATGTATGCTACATGTATTGTCATTCTTTTTTTGTGGTGTACACTACCCAAATGACACAATTTGAAATTTAAATTAATATTCTTCTGTGTTTTTTTTTGTTTAAATTATGTCTGACAATTGGGGACCCCACTGATTGAATCGCCCATTTGAAGGGCTATGTGAACCGGACTACACCATTGATGCACATGTGCATAGATTCCTTGCTTCGTTGAGTCTGGCTGTTTACTTTGACAGTTCAGTCCTGAAAGAAGTGATATGTACTAGTTCATTGTAAATGGAACATTAACATCTTGTTTTTGGAATAGGCTTTACTGCCTCATCAAATTTATGTGGTACATGTACTATGGTTTTGAATGCACTTGTTTTAAGGTCATATTTCCAACATAAAAAAGTGAGGTTATTTTTGCTCTGATTTAATAACTATTTATACTTGGGTACACCTGTATTTATGAGGGGGTGTCATGAGAGTGCCAGATACCATGAAGATGAAGATTAAATTGTACAGGCTCTTTCAAAAAATAAATATATACTGCGATCACTGGTTTTCTATCACTAAAGACAGTCACGTAAAGTGACGTAACTGATTTAAACACATCTTAATTAACCTTCAGACAGGTCTCTGGAGATGCTGTTTACTCCAAATTATTGACGAAATACTGCTGTTGATTTTAACATCATTCTAAATAAAAAAAAATACAGAAAAAAAAAGCAAAAATAACGAAACTTCGAAAACCAGTGCTATTCGGAAACCAGTGATCAGACAATAATTTGTTATGATTTTCATTCGTGATTGTATTTTAAAATGGCTCGTTATTGCTATGTATGCCCTTCAGTATATATATACACTACTTGCTTGTTGTTTTTGTTTTGTTTTTTTTAACTGTTGTTTTTTGTGGGTTTTTTTGTTTGTTGTATGTTTTTTTTTTTTATTTTTTTTTTTGTGGGGAGGGTCAAACGTCTGCGAGTTACATAACATAAAGATTAATTATAGGGTGACATTTTAAATAAATTAATATAGACCCCCGCAACACACATTTGTGCAGGTCTACTAACTATATTGCTATGATATAGGGCATAATATTCTATGGGGATGCCTTAATCACCAAGACTCCAGTGTCGGCATATAGTTAATGTTAGATGTGTAATGTGGTCTTGAAATGTGGTGCAGTGGCAAATTGTCATAGAGCACCATTAATTTAAGTTTTAAACTCAAAGAAATGAGCTATGATTACAGTACATGTGTCACAAGGATAAACAGCAGCACTTGCATCAGACTGGGCTGAAGAAATTTCAGGGGACAACAGAGGACACTAAATGTTACCTGGCATTGGTTCGTCATCCTCGTCATCTGTATTCATAGGCTCATCTGGAGGAGGGGTGGGCGCCTCAAATCGCACCCCACGTGGAGGTGGCGGTTTTTCATTTAATCGTCTTTCATTTAATTTATTAAAATAAGCGGCAGCAAACTGCACAAGATCTCCCGGTCTTTCCCGTAACACAGAGACTGTGAACTCCTGCAGAAGGTCTGTAAGTCCTGGAGGTATTTCCAAATTCATGCTGCTAAATTCACAATCCCTTCCCGTCGATCGTAAAATCCAATGTAAATCACACGAAGTTGCATCTATCGATGTCCAGGTTAAGATAAAGGCTTTCTTAGAAAGTTAGTTTGATTAGAAAAAGTATTAAACATAGCCTCATCTGTCATCTCCGTACACTTTCACAACCACACGGCGACATGTTCGTGACGTCACGGCTAATGATAGGAATCCTTCCGCGCAGTAACGCGGGGTTTCTACCACGGAATCGTGTGGCGAAGACAAAGTCAACCACTATCTGACCGTTTAGATGGCTCTAGATATCGATCCCAGCGTCTGTGTCAGAAGTGGCTTAATTCCTCTGTACTTCTCCGTTATTTTTTGTTGAACTACTTGCAGGTGTCCAGGCAGACCTGGTTGTCAGGCACCTTCAGTCTCTATGGCGGGAGAACGAATGGAAAACTTATTACACCGAATGCTTACGTACCTACAGTCGTCAGGATCGTGCTCCTAAAGTTAGACTGCCAACTCCCATAAAATTAGTTTTAACTGATTTAGAAGAGTTAATCTTCAAGTTTACATTTGCAATTATTTTCTATTAAGCTTATGCCTTAGCCCTATGAGGATTACCTAGGCGCTATGCCAACATTGGACCTATTCTATAATTTTAACCCCTAGCTTCCCCATGGTCTGAGCTCGATTGTGTCTCTTATTCAACCATAGAAAATAACGTATTAGTATTATAATATTCCTATGATTAACTCAGCTTATTAACAATCCCGAGTAACATATACTAATGTAGGCCTAGATGTCACGGATCGAGGGGCCTATACATGAGCTATTACCACCCCCTGCATACCAACTATATAGGCTTACACACCTGTTTTCAATAATTTTTTTATATTTTATTTTTATATATACATATATGCATATTTACTTATTTGACAGTGTCATAGGCCTACATGTGACACCGAAGGCGATGCAAATAAGAGCCAACTTTTCACAAATTGCCTTATTCATCGGAGATAGGCCTAGGCCTATAATATATATTTATTTTCAAGCTGGCCATCCACACTATATGCCAAATAACCTTGTTGTTGTCTATTTGTTTGAGTGGCGGCTCCATTCTATTGAATGATGTGCGCCAAGAATATCGGTTTGGCTATATCCAGTTATCATTTGACTGCTGTGGTTTAATGCAACACTTTAATACCTATAGCGTATATAGGCTTCCTTGAGAGCCAAAGAGCGAACAGACGATGACGTGAGTAACTTATTGCTGCCTACGTATTGCTTGATCAGCCTCACTTGAACAGATTTCAGCAAGCCGATGGGTCACGCACGGAAATTGAATTCCTCGAGTTTATTATTAAGGTCGCCGATCACACGTCAAGCAAGCAATTTGCTTTTATCATGGATTTTATTAGACGCCAGCCAAGTTGTCTTGTATTGAGCGAGAGAAGCTGGATATATTGAAATTAGAGAGCAAATGTTCCATACATGGCGAACATGTAAACAATCGATCTAACAGCAGATCACTTGAATATATGCACCTTAGTCGCGATTTAAATAGCTTGCCGGAGACATAAATCTGGGAGATTAATCTAGAAATTTATCGATTGATTGATTGAATCTTATTTCTTTGAGCGATTGCTCATCAAAGTTTAATGGCATAATTATTGTGTATATATATTTATTACTAGGCGACAGGTATTTCAGGTTTTCACACCTGCATTTATTTAATTGGATATAGAAAACTACATAAACCGATTAAATGGCCATAACGGTAACAAAATGAACAGTCCAAGATATAGGAAACACATGAAATGACACGGTCATAATTATATATAACCTATATATATTCACAGTCTTATAATACGCTATTTAGCGTATGCAGGTCTTTAATGCGTTCCGAGGAAAGCAGTTGAATTTAAGTCTGAGGTTTTTTTTCTAGAAAAAAAAACGTATATTAATATCTTTTATTATTGATAATGTTCAAATAAACATACATAGTTTGCCTACAGGTAACGAGTTTATTTATACCCCTAAAACAATTAATCTCGCTGGTACACGTGACAATGTGTTGATAAATTAAAACATGAATATATTTTGAATAAACGAGAGAAAATCTGCTTGCCTCCACCGGTATTCGAACCCGGGGCCTTTGGGTTACAGGCCCAACACTCTACCGACTGGGCTTCAGAGGCTCACGGTACAGTGAGAACCGAAACCATGAATATATAGCATCGTGTTTTAAACAGACAAGTTTCTGAATCGATCTCAATATCAGGTTGTTATGGATACCCTATAGACATCTCGAGGAAATTTGGCTATTGTCATGTATACATAGTAAGCGTTTGTGTTTAGTTTCCTCGCAAAAGACCTTACTTGATATGTGTAAGTATAGCTTGTATCTATAGTTTCATACATTTTGAGTACCTGTCCGACAGCATTCATGACGATTGTTGCGTAATTCTCGTATAGGCTTAGGATATGATTCCAGACCTTGGCCTAAACTATATAAGTGTTCAGTTGTCTAAGGGTTTCGGATTTAATTTGGCTAAGAAGTCTCCCATATCATAGATTCTCTTTGAACCAGCCTTTTAAATAGAACATAAAAAAAGACTGGTTGAAGGAAGCGGGAGTGCTATATTATTCCTTTGAAGTCTTTAGTTTTATTTCAGATTTTATAATTCCCTTGAAGGTGTATGGAGGATGACAAGATTTAGCATGGAGTATGGTTGATGGATATCCGTAAAGGCTTGGAAAGTGAATAAATATCCTTAAAATCCAGTCCCCACACGACCTATTTAAATTTAAAATATCTATACACTTTATACAGGCTAATAGTAAGTTGAAGTTAAAACTGTTATAGGGTCATGTTTATTAGTTACATGGCCATGAAAAGATTCATTCTCTGGAATGAAGCCAGACGATAAATATGTCACCCAAATATCGAAGATCAATAGGGGTTGATATGACAACTTTCCAAGGGCTCCACTTTCTCAATTGGCCGTAACAAAAAAATGGGACCAACCCTTTCCCATAAAACAACCCTCCATTTGCTGGCATATTTGGCCATTGAACTCAAAATCATTGCATTCTCAGCTTAATCCAACAGTGCAATAGCTCAGTATAGTTAATCGGAGGATGGGGCTTGAGATATACCAACCAAAGTATTTTTACAAAACGAGGTCCTGTCTCAATATCGATGTTTGTGTATATATAGATTCTACCCCAAGCATCACTTATACACCTACATTTCTGAAAATTAAGTATAAAAAAACACTCTATTTTTCGTAAAACTCGATTGCGTGTTAGGTAATTTGATTGAGATGGCAATCCATTAGTTCGGATACCTTGTAAGATCCAAAAGCGTCATCTGAAATTATAGGTATACCTGAAGTCATATATAGACGATTGAGGCCGTTTCTCCTGCGGTTTGTGAATTGTCAGTAGAATGTGAACAGAAAAGCCTATATGTTTGAGTCCCGACCTGTGGGTGGATAACCGCATTGCCAAGTACTAAGGAAATTTCGATCCTCTATATAGACATTTTTCTTTTGCTTAATTTAATACAGTTTTGCCATCACTCAATTTTTGATTAAACCAACATGTACCTATAAACCATTTGATGGATCCTCTGTCCAAAGATTTCTGTCAAGGCAGCTATTAATATTGATTGAGGAATTCCTGGAACAATGTATATAGGTCTATATAGTCCTATTAGAAGCTGCATCGTATAAGCTTTGTCGAGGTCGGAATTTTATGAGATGACTGCATGCAGCTCCACGAAACATTTAACAGATAAAGGGAATGTCTTCCTTACAGCAATCATCATGTTCCACATTCTTGGAATTGGCCTCCAAGTATATGTTTATCCCAACAAGAAGTAGAAGGATTTGTGGATGAGGGCCTTTATAACTTTGAATCAACTTCCGAAAAGATCCGGAATCTGCCACAGGAAATCATGCTATACTTGCACATCACAGTGACGATATAGATAGACTGGAGCCCAATTTTCTTACCAACCTTTGGAAAAAGTGATGAACTGGCATAGCTAAATCGTTTTATGTATGTATATGTCTATCCACATTTCTGTCATTGTGATGTATTGAACAATGGAGTATCAGTGTATTTATGCATATTTACTGTACAGCATAAGAGGCTGTTTGCCATGGATTTTAGTTAAAACCCATGCATACATGCAAAAGTCGTTCGCGTTTCTTTCTTTTTTTTAGTTTTACGTGGGCGTTCTTCTGTTTATATCATGAAAGATAAAAAAAAATTCTACGAAAATAAATAAAAAACATTCCTTTATTCCCAAGTCTTAATTTTTCCAGAAAATCCAAATTGTATCCATGGAAACTCTAGAAATATCTTGATTTTCCTTATTTTCATGGAAATTTAATCAAGGAAAATCATGAGTTTTCTTCTGTGCATGAAATTACTGGAAGTTTCTGACTTCTTCTGTACATGAAGAATGAAAGAAAAGTCCTTCAAAATCATGACTTTTCTTTCGAATTTGAAAACTCCAAGAAACCTGTACAAAAACGAGTTTTGTTCGGTATACATGAAAACCTCTTGATAATTCCTGGAAAATCATCTTCTGTTCATGAACATTTGTGAAAGATTTAGGACTCTTGTACATGTATAAGAATCCAAGAAAACTCAAAGAAAATCATGACTTTTATTAATACTGTACTGGAAAACTTCAGGAAAACTGGACCATATTGAGTTTTGTTCTATATACATGAAAAGTCTCGGCTAATTCCTGGTAAAACCATGAATTTTCTTCTGTACATGAACATTCCTGGAAGATTCAAGACCAATGTACATGCAGAATCCAAGAAAACTCAAACAACTTCATGCAATTTCTTAATTCTTTACTTGAAAACGCCAGGAAAACTGGACAATAATGAGTTTTGTTCTGGATACATGGAAACTCCGGATATTTCCTGTAAAATCATGACGTTTCTGCTGTATAACAAACTTACTGGAAACCATGCATGGGTTTTTCATCTGTACAAGAAAACTCCAGACGATTCCTGGAATCCGCCGACCTTTTTTTTATATACATTTCTCTCTTCATTTAGTCAAAATATAAACTATGGAAATGTATGCCTACAATGATTCTTTCGAAAATATTACCTTCGTATAAATTCTTACTATAAGTATCTCCAATACTATGACAGCAATTATATGCCAATACCTTTGCAGGAGGTATAACGCTCACGGAATCTGGAACTAAATATATTTAATATGCTATAGTTGCTTCGGAACTTCCGCTTAGTAAACAAAGTTGGGGCTTAATGAACTAACAGTTTGTAAACAGAAAGCTTCCGAAAGAAATAAAAGAACACTCATTTTAATTTATTTGATTTTGTATATACAATCAACGCAAACATATCTTACTTTGGACAACCGCTTATCTTTTTAAGTATACCCATTATAAGCGAAGCAGTGGATTTCATATCGCATATATATGGTTTAAAATTCAAATGAGTTGCGTTACTCGTAACTTGTGGCCCAATTATTGCCACAAAACAGTACAGCCTGGTCCTCAATCATACGTGCCTGTTCGCTTAACGCATGCGTCCTGAGAATTTCTCCAAATCGTACATATATACTGCAATACCGGTATAGCGTTCTTTATCTTAACATGTAGTTTTAAAAATAAAAAGTATCATCTACTTCGTGTATGCAAGTAATTGAAATCTCTTGTTATAGAATGCGTATGTTATAAACACTGGAAGCGTATTTAAAACAGTTTCACATCTACATACAATAAAGAGCATATACAAATTCCAACAAGTAACGACCGAAATATATTAACACATTCTCTACGTTTTATAAACTCTCCGAAATGTTCTAACTACATGTATAACGCATTCTGATTGGTCAAGCGAAAGGATAAGATATTCTTCTTTTGGCTATAAATGACATTTGCATTATTGAGAACTATATATCCAGCTATATCTTTAGCTATCAAGTGATATGCGTTTATGTCCAAGCTCACATCACAGGACTTGACGTATATAGTATATTGACTTGATAACAACACCCATTTGGGTGTATATCATGGAGACATAATTATGCCTTACACGGGGCCAGATGATGACCCAAAAAGGCCCTGTAAGGGCATTTTTTGCCAGTTTTGATAAATGGTTTGTTTCCTTATAGAATACAGAATTTAATTGTATGCTTTCTAAGATATTTAGGGAAACAACCCATTTGTCAAAAATGGTCCATGTCCTCTATGGGGGCCGCTCAGCCGCCGTACGTATAGAGGAGTACCGGTATATACGGAAGTGAATGCCCGCTGCCTATAGACTATATAGCATCTTCCCTTTGCAAGTAGGATCAAAACCTGTAAGACAAGAGATCAACGTTACTTCACTTTCTGCAACTCGAGGCAAGCAACCAACCAGAAGGTAGTTTGCACATCGAAGTCGATAACAAACGGCCTCTTTTTGTTTAAACTGCCTTTTTCATAAGTCTAGGAAAGCACAAATCTGATTGAGTGGAGGTAAAGAGAGGTCATCCGAAAGCAGCTGTTGTAGACTCTCGTTAACTCAGGGTTTTTTTCCCGTATATGAAGGCAAGGTAGAAGAGAAAGAGAGGCTTGAAGCGACGATTTTCTTATCCGCTTTGCCTCGCGAAGACCAAAATCCAGCTGACGAACCGTCTATTTTTGTAGAAGACTGATCCGTCTATAGGTGGTCGGCATTTACTCTTGGCGATTCTTTGCCAGACTGATGGACGTCAGCTTGATTCTCTGAACTATAGAATCTGTTCAATACGTTATCTAAAAAATAAAGAAAATTTGCGCTTTCCTAAGAAGACACAAAAAATCATTCAAACCGAAAAATGATATGCTTGTGGTCTTTAATACTCCCAGATGAAAGAAGCGGGGGCGTTACATAGTTACTCAGCTGGTTATTGTAGTAATTAACACAGCTTTTCTTTGGACTTCGATATTAAGTCATCTTATTGTCTACGAACTTTTATTCATATCAACAAATCAAAGCATGCACAGCTTTTTAAATTAAGTCTGAAATGTCTGTAACATAGACATTGGTTTATGTTGTTATTTTGGCCATAACTATTCGAGGAAACATATAAAAATAAAAAGGATTTCGTCACCTCGCTCATGTACTGTTGGTTACATATATTACGGTCAGCTCCATTGCGGGACACTTATAGTTGGACACTGTCCAGCTTCGATTGTCATTCGGGAGCGTTTGTTTTATTGATCTACATAATTTTAATTCTATTTTCTTTAGTACTTTTAATATTCCTCCAAACAAAACAATTAAAATATCTTGTATGCAGAAGGGCAAATATATATGTTGTGGCGTACAGTTATTTTGATTTTCGTTCGGTTCTTTGTTAAAAGCGATATACATGTATATGGTAAGCCGGCCCATACGCATTTAAAGCTATATTTTATTCGAATTAAATTTTTAGAGAATTTGAATACATCCACTTGAAATTAGATTAACTAAGCTCAGCGTAGTTATAATCAATCCTGTGACAATTCTCTATGGAAGGGTATACACAAGAACAGGCACACCATCGTTGGGATAGAGCAGATGTGGTACCACTATAGATTGCTGGAAACATCCTTTCCAGTTAACAGTTGAAATTTACGAACCGGAAATTAAGCAGACATTCTCTTAAATCGTAAGACTGCATTCTTTTAGTTCAGATCTAGAAATGTTCTGCCAATATGTTACGCGACTTCTGATATATAATTGCTACGCCAATGTTAAATGAGTTCAAATCTAGAATTGTTACGCCAATATGCTACGCGAGTTCTGATATATACTTGTTAAGCCAATGCTAAACGTGTTAAACAATGTAATGACAGGAAAACAAAGTCAGCGGATCTAAAACTGTTAAGCCAACATTACATGACTTCAGATATAGAATTGTTATACCGCTGTTTAACAACTTGAGGGCTGGAATTGTTATACCAACATGTAACGCGACTTCATATAAATATCTGTTACACCAGTGTTAAACGTGTTAAACAATGTAATGCCAGTAACACAAAGTCAGCCGATCTAAAACTAGAGTTAGGCTATGCCGGATATTCATTCACTGGCATGCGAGCATTCTATAGATTGTATAGACCTACATTTCAATGAAGTATAGCCTACGTATACTCAAATCCATGCTGTAAGGAAAAATCCTTTGCTATATGTCCTGATGTACAATTCCAAACATAGCAAACATGAAGGCCTACAAACCTGGAATATATAATAGGGCCTATATTGTGTCACCGTCAGATCAAATTAAATTATACGGAACACTATAGTGTACCGGAAAGTCTTAGGTCGAGGAAAGCCGCTGGGGCATTCATTTCAGTGTCTTTATCAAGTTAATATTAACAGTATTTTTGATAGTTTGGGACAACACTCTAAGTTTGAACAGGTTCTTGTTCAGACAATTGTGCTGTTGTCTGACCGCTGGCTAGGAATCGAACTTGAACCAACTGGGAAACAAGGAATATGACCAACAGGATGTGAGTACCCAAATTACCAACTAAGCAGTATAAACCCTCCACCTATAGTCAGCCAAAAGTAGAAAGTCAGTTGGTTGAGCCGTCCAAGTATCCATCAAGATGCACTACTGGCTTTATTATATACTTCTAGTCAAAACACCACGTGACAATAAAGATGACACGCTGATTGGCTGCCTTTACATGACAAGTAACGTGAGAAAGAATGAGAAAAGCCAATCATGCACCTAACTCCAAATATCACATATGTGACTAATACACGAAAGATTAAATATTGATTAGACCTTGCATGTGTAGAATTTGTCATCCTAAACCTAAAAGACTTGGCGTAAATAAGGCTATAAGATACATATATCACCGCACCAATAGTGAAGTAGATCCAGGTACCGTCATTATATAGCGTATGCAATACTGACTATAGTGAAGTGTATGTCAATGTGGCAGATTGGGACGTGAGATTAGTTGTAACGCAATTATTACACATTTAAGCAACGTTGTAACAAATTAAGAGGTTCTTACTGGTTTGGTCAGGTGTTTATTTTTTAAATAGACATAGACTACAAACAGAACATTACGTAGGTCTGCTATGTTTTCGACTTGTTGCGTGGTACTATTAACTTTTAGTCCCGTACAATAGGCCTATAGATATGGGAGCCTCTTACTTTAACTCTTCAGTTTCCGATTGTCTCGATCGATTTGATAACAGGATCAGCCCTGTTGAGCTACAATGTCCTGGCTCAGCCATGATAGCCCTTTCCGTTGTAGTTTGAGATTTTGTGTGCACCCGATTCCCGTGAGCCTTTGTCGGCGAAGCAGATTCTGACCTTGGGACTTTACCGTATGTCAGATGGTTGTGAAAGAACAAAGTCACATGGGAATTAGGTAACAAAATGTCGGGAGAACTTTTATAGCTGGTTGCTAGAGAAAGCTTTGAACTTTATACAAGCGAACAATTGATGAGTGCAGGTAAAACTTTATAAAATGAAAGCTTTAGCTATATGCAGACATTTTTCATGTTGATTCCAATTGAAAAGATTTTACTTTCTGTGTAGTTTGGATAAAAAATCTCAATCTGCTAGACGTTTTTCGATGCAGCTGAATAGCCACTATTGCATACGCTACATAATAACGGTCCCTGGATCTACTTTGTCCATACTTAGTCAGAGGGCCTATACACCTTTTGTTTTCGAGCCTAGAACAAAATTACATCGCAGCGCAGTGCCTTTTTGAACCCGCCATGTTTGTCATGAAAATATATTTAAATATGTGATAATACATTGATGAAATAATAATGTTGTAGAATCGAGTTTAAATACCATATTATTGCTCTCACGAATGACTTCGCGGCAAGTGGGTTACCTCTTACACCCGACGAGCAATATTTAGACCAAACGTCACTACATTATTACATGAATAATTTTTGTGTCTTTTTAGAAAGTGAAGATTAACAATTTTTATCGTTATTTTGGGAGAACACTTTATTAGTTAGAACATATACCTGTTCAGAAAATTTGTGTTGGTTGAAACCCGTCCGGGAATCGAACCCACGACTCTCAAAGCTAGGCACGGAATCGCTAGAAGTAAATGCAGGCTATCTAGACCACTCAGCCATCCGGCCTTCTACGAAATAGCGAAAATACTGTACATCATTACCTGCTGTGTGAAAGTTCCGACATATGACAGATAGAGTTATGGCCCCTGACTTAAATGTTTGCTGTGGTATTGGTTGGCTGATAAGTCCTCAGTTTGATGTTCGTGGTATAATAATAGTAATCGACACAAATCTGTGTCTATTAGTATTATTTATTTTAACAAATATGGATTTGTCCCGATCTTAACTTACTTTACTATACTATGTATAGTATAGTATAGTACAGATCGGGACAAATCCATACATTTAGTTAATGTTTTATTTCTTGCCTTATTGTTTATTTCTCAAACAGTTATATATATATAACAGTTTTATCACAGGTTTGTGAATTGTTTGAAATAAAAGTTATGACAGGCCCGTTTAAAAGAATATAAACTATCGCAATTGCTAACGTCCTGTGGTAGTTCGTTTTAAAGTTTTGGACCCATGACTAAACGAAGATTTTAAAACATCAGTTCTAGCAAATGGGACGTTAAAAGTTTGGGAAGATATTGACTTCAGTTGTTGCTTGGGCTTATGAAATGTAATAGATCAGATACATATTCGGGTGTATCACTACATTTACTCTTAAAAACCAGAACTACAATATTAAATTTGTATCTCAAAGATAAAGGATACCACCTCAATTCTTTGAACATCTCAAGCGAAGGGGTGCTCGATTCACATTCTAAGATGAGGTGCATTGGTCGTTTTAACAGTCTATTTAATCTATCCGTGTCATTTTTGTTACAATTACCCCATATTGTTATACAATAGTCAAAATACGGCATCACAAAACTGTTATAAAATTGCTTTCTGCCTGACAGCAAGAAATTTTTTAATTCTACCCAAAAGATATAATTTATTTTTAATTTTATTAATTACTTCATTTACATGGGATTACCATGCAATGTCATGTTGAAAAGTAACACCAAGAATTTTCGGAGTATTAACATTTTCTACAATGTCATCACCCATTTTGATATTTAACTGATGTTGAAGGTGTGCCCTTTTCTGAGTCGTTGTTATTAACAACATTTTTTTGTTAGCATTAGGACGCATCTTATTCATATTACGCCAGTTGTATATCATTTTTAAATCATTATTCAATTTTTGTTCCAACTGAGGAACACATTTTGCTAATGCATGTATTGTAGTATTATCGGCAAACATTTCAGAAGTACATTCAATTATATGAAGTAGCATGTCATTAACATAAAGGATGAAAAGTAAGGGTCCTAATATCGAACCTTGTGGTACACCCACAGGTACGGACGTACCTTCCGACACACCGCCATTAAAACAGAACAGTTAATTCTAACTTTTTGATTAGAAAATCATGATTTACAAGATCAAAGGCTTTTCGCAAGTCAAAGTAGACGACGCCCACAAGTTCTTTTTTATCAATTGTGGACGTCCACGAGTCTATAAGAGACGTTAATGTCGTATGACAAGAGTGGACCGTTCTGGAGCCTGATTGTTTACCATTCCGGAGGTCGTTGAGTTGCAAATAATCAATAAAACAGTTATGTATATGTCTTTCGAACAATTTCGATAATGCAGGTAACACGCTAATTGGTCTATATTTGTTTGCATTATTTCTAGTCCCGCTCTCATGGAGAGTGTAACCTTGGCTTTTTCCCATACATTTGGATATTTACCATTTTGTAGAAATTTATCCTGGGGATATAATATCTGCTGAAATTGTCAAAAATTTAGCCTGGATGCCATCGATGTCAGCAGATTCTGTTTTATCTAGAGATTGAAGGAAGTTTTGAACAAAGTCAACTGCCATAAGAGGTATAGTAGATTAACAGTGTTATGTTTTTTGTGCCGTACAAAATTTAGAATTTTCCGTCAATAATACCTCAGACTCGGTGTCCGGAACGTACCTCGTTGATATATATTGTTTAACGATCGATGTGAACCAAGTATTAAAGGGGAAGACCACCCAAAAACCATATTCTATAAATAAGTAAAACTTTTTGTGTGTAATACAATACATTAATT
>JARFOD010158966.1:0-12098 GCA_031763545.1 Mopalia muscosa | reverse complement strand
TTCAAGACAAGCCTCAGCAGAGCGCACTCCCAAGCCAATTTGGTTAGAAAATAAATGGTCCACTGTAGAAACAACAACAACAAAACAAAGCGAAGATAATGACCTACATGCCGTATATATAGGTCATTGAGTGCCACAAGCCGAAAACTCCCATAGATTTAGCCTACAGCCCATTCTAAACGTTATCCGCAGAGCTACCTCGAGATTTCATGTGGAGATTCCAGCTCTAAGGTATCAACGAGCCATCTTATCGCTGATTATCACCTGTTTTTCGGGATTTTTATTAAAAGAATTTTGCACCATACATTCGCCAAAATTTAAATCACAATCAAGCTTGGAAATGAAATACTCAAAGATTTTGCGAATCAAAACCTTGATAAATCCAAGAAATAAAAATTTAAAAAACATAGTTCCTAACTTCAAGGTTGAAGCAAGACATACAACAAATCATGCAGGTCTTATATACTACCATCGATAAAGAGTGTCTTGGGTCAGCGGTTTTAAAAAGTGTTGATTGGTTAATTAATTATATGCATGAAGGTTACGCGGTGCATACTGTGTAGAAGAAGGAGATTGATGTAAGCTCATGTTTTACAATCACTTTGACGTTGAAAATTAACCAATAGGCCTACGTAAATATTTCAAGCGGCAGCGACTTCTGGACTCATAAGTGGAAATCCCAACATCATAAAGACGGCTGATAAACAGTCACATCATGTAGGAACAGGCCGAAGCAGATAACGGCTAGCTTATTCTACAATATTTTCCTCATTTTGAGATAACACTTATTTTAGTTTGAACAGATTAGTTCAGAATATTTTGCAGGTTGAAACACGAACGGGAATCGAACGTGTCGACCCTCTGAGTCAGGCATCGAATCGCCAGCAGTAAATACCGGACACCTAGACCGCTCAGCCTAATCAACGGCTACCCACTCTTAATCTAAGTTTGGAAAATGTGTGTTAGCAAGTAACCAAAAGTGTATCTTAAAGTCATGTGAACCGAACCTGCGCGGGCTGTGGATCTCTATACAATACAAGAAGATAACCGTACCACTTTGTCGAGTTTAATTTTGTTTAATTTGGACTTGACACCGAGTAGACTTCAGGTTATTTCAATTATACGATGGTGTGCCAGCATGAGACCAAAAACTTTTTGAATTTAAATGCCTAACATCTTTTAATTTCGGTTAAATGAAGATTCGATCCTCGACTAGGTGTATGGACATAGAACTTGACCTAGGTTTTTTTCTCAACATTTGTATACATGTATATGCGAAAATCGTAAGAAAATGTGAACATAAAGTGTTTATTGGTCTGTACAGGCGAGTTTATGCATTTAACAAGTAAATGCAGGACACCCAGTAAATGCAACAGAACTAAAACCAAAGTATGTACATTTTTGCCTCAAAACGCAAAATGTTTTAATAGTAGACAAAGCGAAACACGTGTTGTTGTTTACAAAGTATTCCGAAGTCCATCCACGCTGTGATGCGATTAGTATCACTGCGCGATGAAAGCTGCCTGGTTTCCGAAATATCCGGAATATGGCTCGGTGATACTTTAGAGTTGGAATATCTGCAGGTAGGTCCGCGAATGTTTAGAATGGCCTACAGCCAACAATACAAAATCACGCTTTTTATTTTGAAAAATGCCAAATAAGGTGACAAATAAAGAGTGAATATTATATTAATCGACGGGTTTATTCTTATTCAGTACTTTTATTGTAATCTACATCATTTCATTTTCCTGGCGAATCAGACGTAGTACTACAGGTGGATGTCCTTCTGATGTGATTGTATTTTTTGGGAAAATTCACTGCCGCTATATACAGGCTGTGAGGGAGAAGTCTGTAGTTGAGGTCGTGGATGCTTTTATTTAAGATATTCTACAAAAGAAATCCACTCACCTTTTTATTTTACATAAGTGGAAAAGATTTCCACATATGTTGAATAAACGCTTATTTTAGATATGTCGAATTCTTGTTCGTATATGTTGATTTTTAAAAAATAAACAATTCATTTTACAAATGTCGAAAAGAATTTCACATATGTTCCATTTTTTTCCACATATGTTCCATTCTTTTCCACATATGTTCCATTTTTTTCCACATATGTTCCATTCTTTTCCACATTTGTTGTATTCTTTTCAACATTTGTGAAATTCTTTTCCACACATGTTTCATTCTTTTCCACATATGTTCCATTTTTTTCAACATTTGTTGAATTATTTTCCACATATGTGAAATTCTTTTCCACGTATGTGAAATTCTTTTCCACATATATAAAATAAAGTCATTTATTTTACATACGTGGAAAATAATTTCACATATGTGGAAAATAATTCAACATATGTGGAAAAGAATTCAACTTGCTACGACCGCACAATTTACCCTGAATTAGCGGATATCACTGTAGACATTCAAAATGGAACTTTAGGTTTATGACCAAACGGGCTGTACGAAAGGCATGGAGGTAAGCCCGCTTCCGGTTTTATACATTTACCAGGCTTTCTATGCTTGTCACGTGATTCCCCACGCAGAGGGTGGTGTCAAAATCCACATAGCCCCGAATGAATCCTCGCCATATAATTTCATTGGCACGGAAATGTATGTTTTATGTAGTGAACACGCCGGTGAATATTCAAAGATGAACGCATGGTGTCCTAATAGAGGTTCGCGGTCATACGGATTCAATATGTTTTTATGATTTAGAGGCAAGCCTCGCTTCAAAAGTTTTCGTACGCCCCAAGTAGTATTTATATTTCTCGTATATAAAATTCAATGAGATACGATTCGCATCAACGCCTCCTCTTTTTATGTATATTGGAACACAGTTGACACAGATGGATTTTTCCGTTCAGAGAAGATGTAAAACATTATTTTTTTAATTGTAAACCTTCGACTCTTGTTATAAACTTATAGTTCATTAATGAAATCGAAATGTGCTGCTATTTGATGGCAACAACCCTATGATACTGGTATAGGTCAATCAATAACTTTCTCTCAACTAAAATAAACTCGTACAACCAAGACGATATCACTGACGTTATTTTAGAATCCCACGAGTTATTCATTTCTCCAGTTCCAATTTAGAAGGCTAATGGAAAGTATGGCAGTAACTAAAACTTTTAAAATCTAAATAGTCTTTAAACACAATGACGGAAGCCACACCTCCGCTAAACTGACCACGCCCACTTTCTCATTCCATTGTGAACTGTTTGTTCAAAGCTCTGTGGTTTCTAATCCTCGTCTAACGTCTTGTTCGTTTTCTTGGTTGATGTTTAACGCAGCACTTAAGGTTATTTCAATCACATTGGATGAAAAAAGCCACCCGTGATTCCACTTGCAACACACAAAGACAAGACAGGACAAATACAGGACGACCACAGGATGTCATACAAAACAGTCTGTCCGCCATGTAAGATATGGCGTGCATTTCAGTGTCAGTTTGGGTTAAGTTTAGGGTTAGGTTTCGTGTGTCTTTTATAGTTAGTATAAAGGTTAGTTTAGGGTTAGGTTTAGGGTTAGGTTTAGTATTAACCATAACCCAGAACTAACAATTCACCATATCTTACACGACGAATAGGCCTACAAAACATCACAAACAGATCGGGATCATGTTGCCCAGTTTGATAATATTCCATCATATACAGGATGTCTCTGGCCTCCTGAAAGCTGAGTAATTCGAGTTGCTACATGTATTGTCAGATCTTCACTAAATTTACACACCTCAAGTCATAATGAGTTTTAAAAGTTATTTTCCAGAGCATCGACCCAGGGTCCCGAAGAAGAGCTAAAGTGTGAATGGAAAGATTATTTTATATTTTTCTCATTTATATTTATTCTGATAACTCCTCTCACAGCTTTTGTGACATCACCCTGATAGCTCCTCTCACAGCTTTTGTGACATCACCAAAAGATGCGGAGCCTTTCTAGAAGGGCCCCAAAGCTTCGGTTTTCAAAAACTGCCATATACATTTATATAGGACGTCCGGGATTACAGCCAATAATGATTTAAGTCATTTTTATTTGGTCTATATATAGTATATGTAGATTGACAATGTGGATGCAAAATGCAAAAAAAAAATGGCATTACATATTTAGTCCAGCATTTCGAGAGTTTTATATTTATCAAATTTTCTGTCATTAGTCTGCAATTATATAAAAAAAAAAAACTATTGCTCCTTTAATCTGTGTAAATCGTTTGTTCTGGCTTTTCCTCACATTTAATTTCAGAAGGCATTCGATAATGTCCAGGAATATTGGATAATTAAAAGCGTTTACACTGCTTTGACTTTAATAAATCAATTTTCCTCCACATATATTATAATAATTGGTTTGTCTTTGTAATATGGGCGATAAAATAGGAAACAATTTGTTGTGTTCAGCTGTATTTTTAACAATCTAACATGTGAGACAAATCATCCTGTCTTAGCTAATCACGACAAACAGGTAGACTAATTATTTACAGTAAATCGTTCCGCCGTTTAAATATTATACATATTTACAACAATTTAATTTATTACGAAATTTGGACAGATTATTATTTAACGTTGATGAAGTCCATACACTGAATGTACATGTATATTTCACGGCAGATATTGTTACAGTCCTCTTTTATCTTTCGGGTAGAATGAAAACAGTAAATGAAGTCATTTCACAACACAAGTATCCAGATTGAATAGTTAACTCAAGTCCTAATAGTTTTTTGTAACGTTCTTGGTAAATCTACCCATGCACAATCCCGACTGTCAAGATATTGGCTTAAATGCCGACTTTTCCCCTGAGAGTAGCGGAGAAGAGAAAGCCGTCAACTGGGACTGGTTCTGTGCTGTGGGTGCTGACCAAGTAAGTATTGCTGGCATAGGAAATGACGTAGGTACAGATGTCGCGGTCTTGTTAAGAACTCGGTCTGACCTTTGAACTCCATCTCGATCACGTCTCTCCCTAGCACGGCGGTTTTGAAACCAGATTTTAACCTGAAAGGTAAAGACAATTTTAAGTTTTTTTCCGGCGTTTAGAATTACACAAAGCATTTTGAAGTTTTGGACAAGAAATTAATCAAATATAAATATAAAAGAAAGTTTATGTTGTCTGTAAATGTATCTGACAAATAGAGTCGCAGAAAACAAGAGAGAAATGTTATTTTCAATAATATTATGGATGTAAAAGACTGTCTGGGTAACTGCCCCAGCTTCTTAATGCATCTGTTGGAGGGCTTGGAGTGAGCTTCCCATTGCCCTGGTGCTCTCAGAGATAAGGGGGAACAGGAAGACAATTTCTTTCTTATGTCTCCCTTCCCCCATTGGGCTGACAGACCGTCATGTGTATGAACTAACCTTAAGTACGATGTTAAACCACAATCAATCAAATAATCTAAATGCCTCTGAAACAAGTTTATGTGTTATTTATTACAAAATTAACTTTAAAGATGTTGTTAGCAGTGCTCAGCACACATTTAGTCCTAGATATGTTTCCCCTTGGCTTCTGTCGGCACAATGTCTCAACGGAAACGACCTAGTGGTATTTAGTAGACTCTTACCCTTGTTTCTGTTAAGTTCAAAGCTGTAGAGAGTTCCGCCACATCAGCACTACTCAGATAATGTGTACGATGGAATTTATGTTCCAGGGCAGCGACCTGGTGCTGGGTGAACGGTACTCGAGGATTTCGTCCAAGCTTGCGTTTCTTACCAGTCTCTTTCTTCTTCAGACCTGTGAAATATAAGGAAGTTATTGTATAGATGTTATCTTTGTTGATGTTTGTCAGTGTTACCGCTATAGGATTATTCGCCTGTCACAGTATCATTATGTAGGGGGTTCTCTCAGCATACACGATCTTAACCATGTAATTGTCATGTAGTCAGAAGTGAAATGATAATCAGGACTTCCCGAGGCGCTTTCTCAGGTAAATAGTTCTCCACCAACTGACAATAGAGGCCGGTCCAAGACCTTGAGGGTTATCCGAGACCCATGATTATCTGAAGCCATGAGCCGAGACAAACTCTATTGGATCTCTTACCATCGCCGTCAACTGGATTATATGTGTAGGCAGCTAACCACCTTTAAGGATAACATGTGTTTAAGTTTGACAAGCAGCGAGCTCCAATACACCGAATTACACACCTTGTCGTCTTGTAGTCATTGTTTCCATAACCATCAAAAACATGGGTCACCAAATGGAAAATCTGTTTACTTTCATTAGTTGTAGTAATGAATGATACAGTGAGCTGATGGGGCTAATTGACTTGACTAGTTTAATCGAGTATTCATGGGCTATAATTGTAGTAAGAGACATTTCTATAGAGCTATGTTTGTCTTGTTATGTGAATCTAATGTAGTCAGCAGGGGTGCAGAGCTGTCTGGCTCTAACACCTGCCCCGACCAAGGCGTGAAGATCGCCCCAGGTAAAAACAACCAAACTCTCTTTAAATCTCATCATGTGGAAAAAACGGAAACAAATCCTTAAAGATAATGATCGGATTATTACATCATGCATTTAAGATAATTCTCTATCCAATTATTAGTTTTTAAAGATAGGAGATGTGTTATTGTTCAGAGAGATAACAAAACATTGACTACATTGCTGCCGCTACGGTAAACAGTCCTTTATCCTTGTCTGTTTAAGTGCTGACCTTATTAACCCAACCGGCATTTAACTCAAGTGAGAAAACTCTCACTCTATCTAATAGCAATGGTTCTGTCAATTGACTCCGATTTTACGGACAACTGACGCTGCACAATATTTGCTTTATGGTCAGCCGAAATCAATGTTAACTGGGTACTACCCTTCTTCTGGAACACGCTTAATCTAAATTGATTGTAACCTCTTTTACAATAGTTAGTTCTACATACAAATCTGTAGTATGACAATGAGCAAATTATTTGTACAAGTGAATTGACATCAAGATTAAATGCATCTGTGTATATAACATTTAATTAAAATACAAGAATCGCTTCCTTCAGGTGGTATTGCAATTCCACTAGATATATACATATATCTGTATGTTAATAAAAGGTTGAATCGCCACTCACTATTTCAGTTCATTTCGAAAGCGTTCTTATCAATGGGTATATCATAACTTGTCAAGCATTTTGTCTCACTATTTTCTTCTCCGTTTTATTGGTTTTAATAAGTTATTTCTTCTATTTAAAATATGAGCACCCGGTTCGTAGTTAACAATATGGTGTACTCAGTCAAGTCTGATGTAAAAAATAAATTGATATTTATTGTAATATTCATCCGATCCGTAAACGGAGAGTAAGTCATAAGGTAAATTCAAAGTAAAGCCGGACAAGAATGAAACGTAGATATTTTATCCTTCTGACTGGACGGAAATCCAGCTTATGGATTGTGTTGAGTGAAAAAAATCGTCTAGTCCGCAAACAGAGAGCCATGGGATTAATTTCAAGCCAAGCCGGACTTCAGAATAAAGACAATGTATTATATCTATCTGTCATGATGTTCATCACAAATGGCTGTCTTCAGTGAAACAATCGTCTGATCTGTAAACGCGCAGTCATGGAATTATGCCAAGTCAGAAACACATGTATTGTGTTTTTAAGGCTGGACGATCGGTACAAGGGTCCTACTCAGGAACATCTCGTCGTGTGTGTAATCAGAGATGCATAGTCTTAACATTCAATTTATGTATTATATAAATAGAAGCTCAGCAAATATGTTTTCTAAAATTGTCGTAAACGGAGATTCCTGGAATCGATACAAAGTCAGTTAGACCATATGTATTATATATTTCTGGCATAACACTCGACATATGCGTTATTTTCAGCATCAATTTTTGCGGCATACGAACTTATGAAGCCTGCCAAAAATAACAAACATTACTCTGGAATTCAATCATTTTCTTAGAATGCTAAGACAGGTTTTAAATACGACAGCCGCCGACAGATGACAGACAGTCTGTGATAAGTATCTAAATATAACTAAAAAATTTAAACAAATAATATTTTTTCATTTTATGTTTTTTTTTTTTGGGGGGGGGGTCTAACATTTTCTAAGTTTGAAAAAAAATGTATCTAAGCTAATTTTTGTACTGGTTGATACATAGATAAATGTCTAGACGGTCAGGATTGACTGTAAACTTTTAGCTCAACGATATTAGATCACGCGTAGGTTAATGCCAACAACAGCAGCACTATTCTTGTCTAAATGTATTCAAACTAAGACAAGCCTTTGTAGCTCAGTCGGTTAGTGCGCTGGTCATTCTAGCCAGATATCTCTGTTCGAATCCCGAGGGAGTCAAGAAAACTTTTCGTTCTCCACATTAAAAATATAATCAGGGCATGTAAACAAATAAAGTTTAATTTATACCTTGAATTAAACATTAACTTTGTACTATACTGTATTTTAGTTTTTTTTTTAATTATCGAAACGTATACATAACTGTCGTTTTAAGTTTCACGTGTATTTTGAATTAAAATCGATTTTCTCTTTTCTTTTGGTAGTATTTTTTTTTTAATTTAATTTTTTTATTTAATTGATATTAAATGTACATAGCTGGAGTAGATTTACATGAAGGATGCCTTGTGATAGAGAAACATTTGTTGACGCTTCAAAACTGTTTGGTATACATAATCTAAACCCATAGGAGAGGTAATTAGTTTGTCGAGGGTAGGAAACATATAATAGTGCGGTGTGTGGGCCTATAAGTTGAACATTCGTGACACTGACAAAGTTACCAGACTATTAGTATCAGCTAAATTTCAGTTCCATACAAGATCCTTTTACTTATTTATCAATCTAGTTAAACAAACCGTCGAGTATATCTGACTTAACAAGTGTTACAAAAGGCAACTGTATACTGTATGAATAGAATTACAACATAAAGCATGTCTCTTCCGTTTAGAAAGCATATAAATCAGTCTATAGTCGGTTCGTGATCACTGGATATAAATAATGAACATGTACATATATATGTTCTAAGCCTTGTTCTTTAAATATCAAGCAGTGCTGATCTCGTTTGAAGCAGATATTCATAAAACTGTTTTTATTTTTTATTAAATTGATCCGTTAATAGAGTTTAAACTCCTGCTGGTACATTATCTTAATCACGGGTGAATGCAACACCTAATTTTCACACGTCACGCGTGTTTCACGACTTCACGGGAACGACTGAAATCCTGTGAAAACATTATTTTGGGCTGCAAGGCTTCGTTGATGACATCTATTTATATTGAGCAATTGGAAAATTGCTTTTCTCCACCATGAATCGAACCCAGGACCGATGGGTTAAGGGCGCCACACATATTTATATATATCATTTATTCAAAATATAAATATGATGAATATCGATGAAAAATTTTAAGCAATCATTAAAGATTAAATAGTGCAGAACTATATAATTTCTAAAGTTCGTCTTATATTCTAGTACATTACTAGTTTAGGTCATTGGATTAAGATTGCCAGAACTGGGCTGTTTGACAAATTTACTTACACGACAAATACCAACCATAAATAAACAAACTTTTAAGCAATTTGTTAATGAACACAAAGGATAAGTTATTATGGACTTTTAAAAGTGATGTTATGGTCAAGAAGATGACATCAAACCATCTTGTGTCTCGGGATACACCGATATAAATATACTTACGAGGAAGTTTCGGTGGTCTGTAACGTGTACACTGTAACCATGAATATTTGGACGTGTCCATCAGTGTTGTGTCGAAAGTGGATTTAAAAGCTCCGCTGTCCGGTTCTTCATACTCTGATTTAAACATGCTTGATATTTGACTGCCATTACCCATTGAGACAAAAGTCCGACGTGTGCTTGGTTCTTTGCGATTTAAAATGTCCTCTATAGAGAATTTGATAACTGATGATGATTGTGGAGGCGATGTTTTGGATTCACCCTCGGACGGTGACGAATTTTTGCTTGCCACAAGGACGTCAGTCTCTTCCTGGCTATTTTTTTGGAGTTCTTCACACCTTGCCCGTGCCACTGTCTGCCACCGCTGGTTCATGGTCATCGAGAAGCCTGGTACATGGGACATCCATTCCCACGGGATGTAAGGAAACGTTTGTCCAAAATATGGATAGGACATTGGTGAAAATCTTTGTCGTGCCGCTGTAAAGGCTGCTAAATTTGGGCCCACACTGACTGGAACCGGGGAAATGTGTTCCTCTTTCATCTCTGATTATTTTGTCCCAAATGGTATGTACTTCGTTGGATCAAATTCCTATATGTCCGTTGAACAAGATAACTCGTCTTAAAAGTTTTTGCTGATTCCTCGTCACAGCTTCCGGTTGCAAATGCTTAATATGAACAGTTATCCATTTTCTACATGAACTGATTTTAATGCTTTTCAAGAGATCACTTATAGCGTAAGATTGGTTGAAAATGAAATTGGGAAAGGAACAACATGATTGGCTGACGACACGCTCTATTGGCGCCTTCGGACCAATCAGTGGTTCGAGAGTTCTCCGCATCGAACTGAAGCCGGGTGTCACTTGATACCTGCCGGGGACAAATTGCTACAAAATGAACTTCTATCACACCTGCTTCTCGTTATCCTGGTCTGGTTTTCTCCACAGGTTTCATTATCGTCGCGTGTCTTGTCCGCTACCACACTCTCTTGTTCAGTTTGGTCTCCCTTGTTCTCATGGGTATGACCGCCGCTTGTTTAGATCACCAAACTAGATAACTTTAATCTCGACTTATTACATGTAGTAAATTTTCGCGATATGCTTTCGCGCCTCCATACATCGCCAATTGAAACTGGCTCGTTTTTCCGCGATAAGTGAATTTACGGCGACCTTAGATTGTCAATCTGACCCAAACGTCTACGACTCCTGCAGAGACGCCTTGACTTAATAATGCCACGTTCTTGTAACTTACCACAGACACTTGAATTTAAAAATGTCATAAAAATCTAAGAAAATAATAATTAGAACATTTAAAAGATTATTACATTCGCGGCACGAGATAGAACCAGGTAATTTTTCAACGTAAATACTTTTTACAGAAAATATTTTTACAAAATTTTGTAATACTGGTAAAAATATTTTCTGTTCAAATCAGAGTTTATAACTTAAAATACTTTATATTTATTGGAAAGTTATTTTGACTTATGGGAATGACAAAAGTTAAGCTCGCTTTACATAGTGTAAAATAATTAACCTAAAATTGGCATATATCCAATATCGAAAATGTCTACATTGTTTTACCAAAATATATAACAATTATATATGAAAATACGCAATTATTTAAGTAATCCCAGTTAAAATAAATTATTCCATTAACTGTGCAGTGATTATTTTCTGCTTTTTAACTCGGTTCAGGTTAAAACTTACACTGCAGTGCAGTCCATTTGAATATTATACGAATGTTTTACAGTGTTACCGACAAAACAGAAGTAATGCGTTTGGTCCTATATTCTTTATACTAAACCATCACTGTGCATATTATTTTATGTTAAGTTATAAATGACGAGAAGAACAAATAAATCAACTATCCAATGGAATT
Organism: Mopalia muscosa; assembly: GCA_031763545.1. NCBI lineage: Eukaryota > Metazoa > Mollusca > Polyplacophora > Chitonida > Mopaliidae > Mopalia > Mopalia muscosa. Next base: position 618 of record JARFOD010158966.1, on the reverse strand, counting down.
TGCACCCTGCAGGCCGTAATGGTAATTAACAGCCACAGCAGGCCTATTTCACAGGGTTACAGAAGCTACCAATGAGCAGCTTTATCTAATTCTCATATCAGACTATATACCTATTTCTTCCCACAGTGTCGCAGACTTAATTTCTGTCACCGTGGTATAAGTTTGTTTTTTTAAATTCCAAAATAAAAATAAAAATCTAAATAATCAACTCAAGAATTAGGATTAAGCTAACTTGTTTTTATATACTTATTATTTAATTCGTGTAATAGTTTTACAATTTAAACAAGACAGTTAAAAATCCTGCGCATATGGATTAAACTTCGTCAATCCTGTTTCAGTGTACTTATTTTTTTACTTTTTTTGGTGTAAACTTGGACTAGCGGTCCCAGACCTTTGAAACCTTTATACTAGAAAGTTATACTTCACATTCATGCGCATTTGTAATCTGATTATTAAGAATATGTTGATTGTTGATGTGTACGAGGCGTATTTGTTGCTGATTAACTCTAATTCGTTGGTTTAGTAATAATTAAAAGCCAGCAATTTATTTGGTGACAGTGTAAGCTGGTTGTTTGCTGCACGCTTCATTTGGTTTATTGTAACAAGAGATAATTACTG
>JARFOD010158955.1:0-12098 GCA_031763545.1 Mopalia muscosa | reverse complement strand
GGACAAAAATACAGAACATCACAAACAGATCTGCTTCCCATTACCCTTTAGCTCTGCGAACACCAGGGCAACAGAAAACAACCTCTTTTCTCGCCTCTTACGATTGACCGAGGAAGCCGAGATAGTATACTGCAGGGCCATGGCCCACCCGCTCCCTCACGAGGGAAAATTAGAACTGAGATGTACCTTTATTTACACAACATAACATGTAGTTAGATTATTGCTGCATTCACATATGTTGAAAGGACAAATCATTGGTAATATATTTATATGAGTAGTTTATCCTCAGAAGTTTTCAATTTGATTATGAGTAAATCACTTACCTGGATCCACCTGACGGAGTACGCTGATGTGTGAATTTAGTTGTCCGTCGCATGGTGGGACTCATTCCCACTTTCCTAGCACTCACACCCCCAGCATTCTCTAACACCAGGTGAATTGTCTGAGGCTTATCAACATAACTCCAACCATTATGAACTCCAACCTGATCAAAATGTGAAAAAAACCCAACTTAATATCAATTATAATTCTTTATATGAGAATTTACACCCTAACATCATAAGATAGAATGCCCTCCGTATCCATGGGAGCAAAATAAAGAGCCCTTAAAATGTAAGCCCTAGTAATAAGCACTGCTGGAAAAAAATTTCTCACGACCACTTATTTTCAGGTTAAAAATTTCTCATACATATAGCCAATACATTTATCTCTGGGTTTTTTAAAATAAATTTCTCACCAGGCGTAGGATTATACGCGACCCTGGGTCGCATGGTCGCATGATTTTCCAGTGGTGGTAATAAGAAAGTTCAATACAGTGAATAAGCCATTTCCAGTTCCATTGATAAATATTACGTATATGGTTCATTTGCATAGAGTTTGTTTTGTCTACTTTTTATATCCAAGTGTGATATAAAATATAAGTCTTTCTTTTATCCTTCTTGGGAGTTGTGACTTTGTACTTCTATGCTTAACTCAAGGGCTTTTAAAGACACTGTTTCATCGGGAATACCCCTATGGAAAATAACAACAAATTAAAATTCTTAAATTTGATATTCAGTTTTGTTAGAAAAAATTGAGTTTTTGCTCCTTTTTGCCAAAGCGAGTGATAAAATTCAGAATTAGCAATGGATAACCCATAGATTTCCTCACTTTATCCAGTGTCATATCCACCAACTTGCTGGTTTTATTCAATTGACGATGAGAAGTTAGTAAAATTGAGTATGAATTTGGCGCGCTAAAAATATTGAGTTTTAGGCAATATCAATTTGAGTTTGATGAAAAATTTTTGTCTATAAAAACCCCTGTTCACTACTCTGTGAAAATAGCTTTTAAATTTCTCTGTCCTGTAATTTGAGATCCTTACTATTAAAGGCATCACAATCATGGCATAATGTCAAAGAGGACAGTGGAACCACACTATTTATTTTATTTATAATTTAGATAAAACAGTTTTTTGTAAATTTGTTTAACCGATATATTTTTGTCATTTACCACACCAAATAAAATAACACACAAAAATTAGTCAAAATAAAACAATGATTAAAAAAAATTGATGAAGAAAAAAAAATAACCCAAAACAAGATCTCACATGAAGTCGTCTTTCAAGAATAGTGACAGTGCTTCCGTCGGCTGTACGTCGCTCACGGTTGTTCTTATCCTCTGTTAAAAACTGACACAGTTCCTCCTCAAACTTGTCAATGTTTGGAGGTAATGTGATCACAACACGATCAAGCTGACATGGCAAGGACTTGAATAGGCGGGGCTTCTTTAGAAAATCTGAAAACACCAACGTGTCAAATTATATCATCAAAAATCAGTTGTTTGTAGAAACTTGTCTCTTTATTAAGATGGTAAAAAAAATGTTTTTAACTAATTATTAAAACTGTTCTCAAGTTATTTCACTGGCGTGTCAGCTCAATGAGTGTAGGAAATCACCCCACTGTCACTTTTTCACAATAAGTGGTCAGTTTACAAAATCAACCTTACAATTTTGAATGTCCTGATTTTCTTTAAATTTTACCTGAATTAGGATTATCTGGGTCAACTTGGCCAGAAAGTAGTCCCGGTATTGTATCATTGCCTCCCACAATGACATTTTCTGGCAATAGATGAACAGCTTTCAGTAAGGCACGATGGGTTTGGATGGAATAGGTCAGCTGACAACCAGAAGGCTTTAAAAACTGACTGCCTGAAAACAAAATGTACACAAAATTAGTGTCTATCTTTGGGTTTAAAATTTGAAGGCAAATGTTGACAGCCTCAAAATCATGACCCGCATTTTTTAAGGGATCCAGTCCTCCAGTACACAATGGAGATCTTAAAAATGTGGGCAAAACATTGGTGATACTAGCGCTTCTAAATAATGTCACATAATTAAACTTAGTGTAATTAGTCAAACAGCCATGAATCTAGAATGCTTTGCCTCTAGTGGACCATCTGCAGCGACCTCATCTTGACATTTCAAGTCTCCCATATCCAGAATCATGGAGCTGGCCCCAAAGAGCACCGTAGGTTAGTGTGATTCTTAAATAGATTTCCTAATTTACATGGAATCAACAAAAAATTATCAACCGCAAATGAAAGAGAACAACCAAGGCAATGTGATAAATTGTTATTTTATAATATGTTAGAATGACAATTAGAAAGGTGTTTTCAGCAAATAGGCCAAAGCACAGCCCAATAATAAACAGGGCTTAAGCAAGGTTTATTATTATGAACACTTACAGGGTTTTGTTTTAAAACTTTATCAAAATACTGATGAAACAGAAGAAAAAAAAACTTATAACATTATTTAGTGCTTAAAAGGACAATTTAATTCGTTCTTCCACCAAATACATGTATGTGTAGAAACCCCATACATGAGCAATCACATATTAGTCTTGTTATAGTAACACGTTGCACAAGTTTACACATGTCGAGTTATATCTGATCACCTATCCCCAAAGGTTCAGATAAACTTGATCACAACTGTAAAATGCTGATTGACTTCATCCAATTGAGCTCAATTTCCGGAGATAGAATGTGGACTTGTTTTCCACCTAAATAACACCCTGCATATGCTTGAAAAACCTTCATGGAATATCTATGTAATAGGCTTACCTTCAATTGGGTCTTCCAGGAAGTAAAGAGCTCTGGGTGACCCATGATACAGTTCAATCCTTAAAGATAAAATTAAACAATAATTTTATTTAATAAATTATGGATTTTGGATACCTGATAAGTGGTTCAGATACTCAAGGGGCCAGTTGTTCAAAGCTCTGTTAGCCTAGGAAGAATCCGTCATCTTCCATCCAAAGTTAGTTTGAAACATAGTTAACATTCAACCTCATATAACTGCAAAGGAATAAATTAAAAACTTTTCGTGGGGTAAAAATAACTAATATAAACTTAAAGGCTACATACAAAAGAAATGGACAAACATGCCAACAAGAAACTCTATCACGATTGGATGTTTTCTTTTCATTGTTTGGTTAGGGTTTAACAACATACTATTTACAGTTATTTCATGTATGGGACTCGAAATGGCCAACTCATTATTTTGCCAACACTAAATACTGTAAAGAGCAGATAGGAAATCTCATAAAAAAAACAAGTCATTTTGTGTCACTGAGACTCCCTCATGGACAAGGGCTTAGTCAAAGGGGTGTCCACCCATCCTTTGGAAACCCTGAATTGAACAATTGCCTCATTTCAACACTCTGTTTTACGAAACTTTAACATGCAGGGATAAGAAAACTATTTTAAAAATTGGACACCCGATTTCTTAAAAATTGCTCAGTGTATTATATAAAAAAAACATTGTTTAAGAGCAAAAACTCTTCCCATTACAGTGTAAATTGAGATCATGGTTTCCTAACAATGCATCATAACTCCAAGTTAGTTGTTCCCTTCTCCAGCACAATCTAAAGGAGTATGAGAATAAGAACAACATCTCCCCTAGGGCAATTATTGATTGGGGTGTAAAGGATCAATTCTTACTGAGATCAATAGCACATGATACAAACACTTAAATAGGATATGTAGGGTCCTAGCAACCCCCTGGCAGACCTATTGCTGGTGAGGAATACAGATAAAGCATTATACATTGTAAATATATAGGTACACAGGTCCAATTCTACACAGAAGCATGCAATTTTTCTTTCTCCACAGATATTTTTTAAATTTCCTTCTCAAAATGTTTGTTATAACTAGTTACATGTATTGATTTATCTTCAGAACCTTTCTAAAGGCTATTTTAGTTATATGATGGCGGGTATTTCTACCAGTGTCAAGTGATAAATGTACCTACACAGAAACTGTCCTCAATTAAGGGGTGTTTCATTATAAACTCTACTCCATGTAATTGAATCGATATGTCTATAAGTTTTGAACGACTATATGTCTATATATGGCAAGTATTGTCGTCATTACATGACATGGATATTTAGGTGAAATAATTTCTTGAAACACATAATCAGCTTCAATTTACACAATTTGTTAGCCTGACGTTTTCAAAATACAATGTCTGGAGTTAAAGTAATAGTTAAATAAATTAAAAATTTAAATCCATTTTTAACTTTTCTTATGTAGGAGTTGAGGAAATGTCCATAAAAGCGCTCCAGTATTTGTCAAGGATACCACACAAAAAGTGAAAAATGAGCATTTGTATATCAAAAAGGTATAAAGCTCGCGTACTTGTGAATTTGTGGTGATCCTGGTTTAGATGTGTCCGGCATCTCTCCTTCGTACTTAAACACACGTAAGAGGCCCCACCCACAGGACTGCATCTTTTTCACGCCCTGCCCATCTGTGACGTTAGCAACCAGTTCAATCACCATGATGACGTTGATATCTTTAATGCTTGTATGGAAATATACCATCTGTATGGAAATATCAAGGTCAAAGGTTAATAAAAGAGATTGTTTGTTTGTTTGATTGATTGGGGTTTAACGTCGTACTCAGGGGTATTTCAATAGGCTAATGGGTGAAGGAAACCACCCTTGACACCACTGGCAACAAACAAAGACAGGACGGGGACAAATACAGGAGGACAACAACAGGACGCAATACAGACACCACAAACACATCAGCTTCCTGTTCCCCTTTAGCTCTGAGAGCTAATATAAGAGATATATAAAGCATTTTCTAATATAATTATATGCATTGAATTGGGTTTTTATTATATTACACCACTCAAAGCAAAATTTCCATAAATCAACAAATTTTTATGCGAACAAGTCAATTTGTTGTTATTGAAAACAATGGTGGACTACACAAGAGTCACATAACTATATGTCATGACAATGATGAGTTCATTTAGTTGACAAGAAACTTCTATACATACATGTAACTCTGTCTTGTTTAATTGTCTCATTCATCCACAGGGGCACACATGCAGGCCCAACACAAACTAGATGTAGCTTATAATTTATCAAATAATTAATCAAGTTATTAAGAAGAAGGCAAATTCGCTAATTTAGAACCTAATCTGACGTTCATGAAAATTACATGCACCAGCCATAAACTTTTGCCTTTTAAAATTACACAAGGATTAACCTGATTATATTGAAGTCTGGGTTTCTGTCCGACAGAGGCCCTGGCTCCCATACCAGGTCCCACCCACTGACGCCCAAAGAACTGTTTGTAAGCCACATCATAAAGGCTCAGATACACCTGGTACTCAACTGTACTCTCAACATTCTGAAAACACAATTATCATATGAATGTATACAGTACACTGTATGAGACGTCTTTCCTAAATTTAATCCCTAAAATTGTTCATTTGAATGCAATTTCATGTATTAAAAATTGTGTTTTGGAGGCAGACAAGATATTTATCGGTTACAAAGTATCAGTATTTCCCAGAAAACATAAATCATTTGTTTAGATGCCCGAATATATTCACAATTATTCATAAGGTATAAACAATTATTGATTAATTAGATTTGAGGTGTTCTACAGTACACGTCAATGAGAGAGCAGAAATATACATTCAATTTTGTTGTCAATGATTCATATAAATAAACCTTACTAAGCATAACAATGTTTATGGTTTATATCTTTCACAAAAAAAGCTTTTATGCTACATGTTAAAGTCACTGACGTATGATATTGCATCAACATAAAGTTAAACTCATTATTACACTGTAAGAGATAAGGAAGTCACAAACTGTCACATATACAAAATGAAATACAATGAGGCTGACTCTATTTATGAATGTAACATTTACATGGTTTCCTACTCAAATGTTTGAATAAATAATGAAGTAGTATTGCAGAGTCAGTGGTGAGTCTGGATCACTACATGAAGTCCACAACATACCTGACAGGTACCACATTCACTTAATGTTCCTTTGCCTGGTGTTTAACAACAAGCCATGCATAAGGATATTTTACATACATGGCAACATTTCATAGTAGGCTACATATTGCTTTGATGTCGTGAATTTTTTATTTTATTTTTGAATTTTCATTGTTGGAGAGAGGAAAGATTATGCAGATTTGTATCTGTTACACTTGAGCTTTTACTCCTTCCACATAAAAAATGTGACAAAAGCTAAACACAATGATTGTTTGATTCGGGTTTACGTTTGATCCAGGTTTTCGTTTCATGCCTTACTTAAGGTTATTTCACTCACATGATGACATGCCAGTCTGATGGGTGAAGAAAAACCACCCTTGACACCACTGGCCATAAACAAAGACAAGACAGAACAATAACAGGACACAATAGGAAGACATCAGAAACAGATCGGATTCATGTTACGCCTTGACTCAATAAGCACCATGGCAACAGGAAGCTCCCTCCAAATTTCCCGCCACAAACACAACAAAAGCACTAAAGATGTTTAAAACCGCAAAAGAATGGATATTTGGTAACTTACAAATAAATGACTATGTATTGTAGTAACTTACAAGTATATTTAAAAATTGCCGCACATACTATAAGAATAAAACCTACCAAACCGGGAGAAGGTAACAGAAAGGCTGAGTCATTTTTAAAATTGATATTTTCTGCCGTGCCAAGTTTCAAGCAAAATGGAACAGACTTCTCTTGTGTCTTCCTTCCTGATTTTGATCCTGACAAATCTAGCAATCGACTTTCGGCTGAAGGAATTACAAGATGGGATCCATAAAAAACACGGAGACGTTCAGCATGTGGAATGACACATGGTAAAGTTCGTTGTTTTTTTCCATTGAGATTGGTACCTCTTTTAAATACAGTAGAACCTTTCTGGACACTCATGTTGAATGATTTAACGTCCATGAACTAACATGCTGCAATGATTCTTAACAGAGCGTGATTTCCACTTTCCACTTCTGATTTTTTTAAAATCCTTCTTTAAAGTTGAAAGCGATTTCAACAATTGGTCCATACTCAAGGAACTTCAACAATATAATATAAAGTCCGTCATAAAAAAAAAGTTATTATATGTAGATTCTAAATACACACAAATCTTGTCTGATCAATAAGAGTCTTGCCAATGTTGAGGTTCTATATCATGCAGTGTATAAAGAATACCTATACAACCAGAGTTCAAGAGAAAACATTCATAACAAGTCTTAGTCGTGATTTACAGTTGTTCCGACTTCTTTTAATGTGAACATAATTAATATCAACAGACCATGAAGAGCTGCAATGTATGAAAGAACATGGCTGAATCTTGAAGTCACTAGAGTCTTCATATTGCACAGTCTACACTACTAAACCATTGGCCTAGAAGAACCTTCAAGTACAAACTTAAAGAATATAAATACAGACGCTCATTAATGCACAGACAAAAAAAACCTGGGACATTATTAATGAGAAAAACCTTCAGCATACAAAGACTCTAGCTACCGATATTGTACGGTATCTACGAAGCAATAAAACACCAAACCCAAACCACTCATGCCATGAGTCTATACATGCAGCTAGTTCTCCTGCTTCATCTATGTGGGTCTGGTGAGCTGAATGTCTCCAGAGCGAATTGCAATCAATTTCTCTCTAAATCCTTTTAGCTGCTTCCTCATTAATCAACGGATACTGAAAAAAGTACCTCATCTGACTTTCATGCCAATTACCTGCACCAGACATTAAATAAAGGTGAGTTCTGAAACTGGTTTTAATGTATGATGGGACAGATCATGAGTAACTTCTGTTTGGCCAACGTTCAGCATGTTTTCATACTACTCTCTGATTATCTAAGAGAGTGGGAATATCTTGTAAAGTTCTATACACATTTACACAGCTGTAGTGTGAAGGTCCACATAAACAGATGGCATGTAGACTGGAGATTTGTAAAATTCCTATACTTGCATTTTTAAACTGTACCAGGTAGTATAATTTTAAAAAATTTGAAACTGAATAGTGTCAAGATTCAGTGACTTATCCATGTTTAGAGGAATAAATATTTATATGATATACATTTTAACAAACATTCTTTATCTATCTTCTTCATGTACAAATATCTTGATAATTTACTGTTTTTCACTGTAAGACTTGTCATGTTGATTGGCAGCCAGGAAGATCTATTGATCTCCAGACACAGGCGGCTACATATCAGTTGAGCAGTATCTGGTAAGTTATTGAACAGTGTACTGAATCAATAACAGACTCATCTCAACATCATATCAGCTCCTCACTCCAGGCATCACCTAGTGCTTAAAAACCACTGAATTTATAGGGTGGTACTTGCAGTGTTTTCCTTTTGCCAGGGGCGGACAAGAGCATTAGGATTAGGCAAACTTAAAAGCAGAATTCATAATACTGTGCTTAGCTCTTTTAGCAAAATGAAAGCAAGCATTTTGTCAATTGTGAAAAACATGACAAAATGAAATAAATTTGAGAATTGTATACACTCGTGTCACATTGATACCCCTTTGTTTGCAAACTTCAGAGGGCGAGAGAGCATGCGCAATGATAACCAAGTTTGCAAGAGAAACACATTTCAGTCGGCACATATATGTGGAGCAGAGTGACCTGAGTGTATTAAATTAACAAACATGTTTAATATTGAGATTTAAGACATGAATGATGATGTGCTGGCTTTTATTTTGCGGTAAATGGGGACCAAAGGGTGTAAGCAAAATTCTCTTGTCTGCATCCAGCTTGAGAGACAAACTGATAGCTCCCGATGTACACCAAGAATATCCTCAAAGAATAGTTGAGATTTCAGGAATATCTTGAAACTACATGGACATGTTACATTGTTGTTCCAGTAAAAAAAAAAAAAAGTAAATCTATTTTTCTTATAACATGGCATTGTTGCACTTAAAAAATGTTTCATTTATTTTTACAATAACTTTCAATTCAGAGTTGTGCCAGTAGTCGTCTGAGTTAGAATACAGGGGTCCCCTATATCACTTGAAAGGATTCCATTAAACAAAATGAACGTTGGCATGGAATTTTATTTCATTTATTTATTTTTTAAAATCTTTAAAAATTTTAAAAAAGGACTGAGGAGGACATACAGAATATACCTCCCAACCACCACTGATAGCATTAGTCATCATTTTGGAGAACCTGAGATTGTTCAGTTTTAAAATACTTTTAAATTTAATTTTTTCTAAAATATGTGGATTATCAATCTTGCAGTATTACCATAATTTTGTACAATGTACAATGAGGTCTGTGCTGTTATCTTTTCTGACATAACCAGAAAATTGCCCTCTAACCTTTTTGAGATAACCCAACATCTGCATTTTCCACTGGTTAACTGATTTTTTAAATACATAAATGTGCCTTTGTCAAAAGTAAAATTGCTTTAAAATACAACCATCATTGATTATCAGGTTTGACAAAATCAGTCCCAAAGGCAAATTGAGACAAAGACTGCAAAAAAAAAAAAAAACTATTAATTGGTCCTCCTAAATTTAGTTTGCAAAGCCATGGCCCATGGGGAGACCCGCTTCTGTCCATTCTTCCCATTCATTTTATTCTTGTCTGTATCTACATGTCGTTCATTATTAACAACTGTCTTTTGAACCTGAGAGAATTACAGTATTTACAATATCGTTATTTTTGGGACAAACATAGGCTTATGTTAGGAGCCACGTGGCCTCTTAGACCACTAAATGATTGGTATTTACTTTAATACTATTAAGTTACCTGGAGTCTGGGTAACAGACATTTACCACCCCATTGGGAGGAGAATGACAGCTATTGATACCAATGATAGGGTGGAAGTGAATCTCAACTGAAAACAATCAAGATGACTTACCTTCTATTTTTACAAGTTCCTGATTGACTAAGTTCATATGATAACTAAGCTATCAAATGAAACAAATTTGAGCTGTACATAAGAGATACAGAAATAGAGCTCAGTATTGCGTAGGAAATTGGAGCAAGAGTGACACCCACACATAGATATTTAACGTATTAAAACTAAACTTTATGGCCAAAAAATGGCACCGTTGGTTAAAATTGGCACTGTCAGGTTTTTCTCAGAGTAAGATAATGTTTGATGGCAGAACAAAATATTTTAAACATTTCAAGCCCTGGACAGTTACACAAATGCTGGGAAGCAGACTAGGTGGCACTGACTTTAATAATACATAACAAGCAGGGTTAGATCTGGGCTGTTTTAGAGTCACTAAAAAGGACCCTTTATAAAATCAAATCAGCACTTTTTTGGCATAAGCTTATATCTAACCATTTTTTTCTTTATCAAATGAATTATTCATTTGCTGAATTGTAGAGAAAAATACTGAACGTGTTGCTATAAAAGATGTTGAATTGGAATTCTAATCAGTGGACATGAAAGAATTGTGTTTAAAAAAAGAGTGCAGTTTCTTTTTAAAATCTCTGCCACTTTTCTTGAATCTCATGACCAATGAGGATACAGCATTATCTGCATGACAGAGCAGGTTATCAATGTCAGATACCATTTGATTAAAACCATCCCAATCTGACCTCCATGACAATGCTTCCTTGAGATCAATAATTCACTTTTCAAATAGGTGGGGACCCTAAAAAAAATTCTGGATTTTTGGATTTTTTGGGATCCTGACAAGATTTATCTCCCATTGGACAACCCCATGGATGGAATGTTCATCTACACACACCATGTGAAGATCTGGTGGCATACCGCATTTGGGTATAGCTTTTGTTTGATTTCCGTGGAAACCAAGTTTTCTTCGAGGATTAAAAAGGTGTTGAACTTTTATCTTCCTACACATGTAAGTAAAGAAAGGTTTGCCACTCTTCATACACACACACTGCCCTTAACCGCAAGATAAATGCATGTTCACATAGTATGGTTATGGGAAAACCAGCCTAACCAGGATGACTCAGACACTGGGTGGATTTTGCCACCTTAAAGCCAGCTGCACACAAGAGGAACTGGCTCGGCTGCTGGCCACCAGAGGCTGGAGCTACAGAGGCTACTACATGTATACTCCTCTTAATATAAATTAGGGCCTATATCATTACACTGAAGCATAATTATTTAATGTGAATCAACTTGCAATTTAGAGAAAGGGCTTATTTTTTTCCATTGTTGAGTTGTACAGATTACAGTGTAGTTTAGGCAGAAGATTATAATACAGTAAAATTATTCATTGCTTTCAGCTATGGGAGCTGTGTCACTCTCGTATCAGAGGGGTTGTAAATGCCGGCCACCAAGACCACTCAGCCACCTGGCCTTCTACAAAAATTAAAGGTTAGTCAGCTGGAGTCTAGGTGGCGAACATTCACTACTCCTCTGATACGAGAGTGACACAGCTCCCATAGCTGTAAGCAATTTATAAAAAGATCAACAGTATCTTGCTGGTTGAAACCTGTTTGGGAATCAAATCCACAACACTCAGAATTAGGCACCGGAACGCCAGCAGTAAACCAGGCCATCAAGACCACTCAGCCGCCCGGCATAATTTTTTTCAAAAATAGAAGGTTAGTCACCTGGAGTCTAGGTAGACTTACCAAAATAATAAACAGGGGTTTTTATAGACATTTTTTCATCGGGAATACCCTGATGAAAAATAACGACAAATTGAGTTTTTCTTAAATTTGATATTCAGTTTTGTTAAAGTTTTGGCTTCTTTTGGCCACTGGCAAGCTATAAAATTCAAAATTTACAGTGAATGACTCGCAGATTTCCTTTTTTATTATTTTTTTGACGATGAAAAGTTAGCAAATT
>JARFOD010158944.1:0-12098 GCA_031763545.1 Mopalia muscosa | reverse complement strand
CCCGGCCAGTATGTGTTTTAAACTGAATTAACTTTGAATCACACACTGTTCTGTATTTGTACACTGTCAATAGGTGTTATGTATGTAGACTTTATACAGTACTATTACACCAGAAATCATTTAAATTAAAGTATAACTAGTTCTGAATGATACATGAACCCAGTTCAACTGAACACATGAATAATCACTTGTAATTTTCCAGCAGTTTGTTTACTGGCAACTAATGACATATAGTACATGTAAGACATGGTTCAAATTTACAAAGTTTATGATTCCTGCCTATTGGTTTCACAACAGCAAAATCTGCAAAACCTAATCTTTTCAGCAAGTTTTTGCTTCAAATTTAATTTCCTGTGAATACTAAACCAGCTCTGTGTGGCCACCCTGTTGTCAAGACAATAACAGGAAAATTTCATTAACACTGCAACAAGCCTTTTGATATTAAATCAGCTGCTCTAAAATTAATGCCTCAGTAAACAGCTGTCACATGACACCTTAAACCTTTGACACCTCCATTGAATTTTACTCCATGTGTTTGCAGAAGGAATACATTTAGTTGTCTTTTCCCCATTTAAATCTGAAATCTTCCATCCATGCATTCAGTAATGCAAAAACATGCGAGATACTTTGTGTTGAGGCCAATCTGCTGATCACAAATACTGTACAAAATTCTGTTTTGTTCTAACGTGTGCATCACACTGCTAGATCTTGCCACTTATCAACACAAAGAGCAAATGGCAACCACAGATAAATGCCAGAATCTATTTGACAAATTGGGCCAGAAATTCCATATAATTGGAGTCCTTCAATCACAAATTCCTTCCACTCATTATTGACAACTCTATGACACAGAACGGAGCTAACAACCTGCCTCGAATATAAAGCTAGAAGTCACTTAAACAGTTAAACACAACAAAAAAAATCCATCTGTTTCGCAAACCTAGCATGTGCCTTTGGAACTGTGCCAACCCTATGCATTTGTCAACATGTATCTCAGGGCAAAAAAAAAAAATCCTGGAGCAGTGAACTCCATATGCAGGCAGTAAAATTGGGCCTGTCTTTAACTACAGGCAAATGCTCTTGCCCTTGTATCGACCTGCCTAGCTGCCTTCAACCGGGAAGTTGTCGGCTTTTATCTGACGTGAGTAATACAAAATACACATTATACTTGTTTGGCAACTCTCTAAAGCTTCTTTGTCTACTTTTGGAGATTCTGTGATGTAGGAAAAATGTCAGTTCCGGGAGAGTGATTCTAATATACACACTATTATCTGTATATCTTATATCTACAATTGTGGTCATTAACAACACACAGTCCTGAAATATGACTTTGATTGGGTTTTATAATCTTTTGTTACTAATATTAAGAAGTTATTTTAGAATTAATGCACAAAATAATTGCAAAATTGAGTTTTCTTTGTGCATCTTGTATTACTTTTTTTTTCTTTAAATATAAACAATTTTTGTTAAAATGAGACCACAACAATTTTGTTTTTCATCCTTTAATCATGCAATAAACTAATTCAAATTTAATTTGTTTTTGAGTTTAAGCAGCACTGAGTTCAGTCATGCCAGCCGGAAAACTTATTTTATTCAAATAACCATTAATTGACCAATTTACCAGTATATCATTACCAGTATATCATTTACCAGTATATCATTTACCAGTATATCATTTACCAGTATATCATTTACCAGTATATCATTTAACAGCTCAGAGCATAAAACCTGCATTGTACATCCAGTATCAACAATACAGGTTTTGAAAATATGAAATAAATTGGTGTGGGAAGTGCTAAAGAAATGAATAGTTTTGGTTAAATCTTTCTTTGTGCAGATGTCTAATCCAGGAACTTAAATTTGCCTGCTGTAATATTGGGGTAATTTCTGGTGCCCTTTATCTGTGGGCACTGAACTAGTAAATTAAATTTGTAGATGGCACCCAATATTAGGTGACCAATCCTCATTTAATTTCAAATGTTACATTCTGGTTTTATTTACAAATAAAATGGCCATTACAGCTGCAAACAATTAATTAACAATAATTAATTAACTGACACAGATTGTAACCAGTAGAACATTACAGTAATGACACTAAATGTTAACACAGCACAAACAAGTTTAATATTGGTCAGCAAATTCACACAACAGATCAGGATAGTACAAACTTTACAGTGATTATCATGTTACATGTACCTCACAAAAACATAATACAACACAAATGGATTGATTGAATAGTGTTTTACGCCATGCTTAAATAAGAGAAGTTCACTTATATGATTCGGTGCATTGCAAAAATAATTGACACTAACACAAACAAGATGTGATTTTGTTTGTTTGATTGGTGTTTAACGTCATACAAAAAACAAGATGTGAAGTATTTTAATAATGTAGAGAATTCAAATTTTATATTAAAAGTAAAAAAATTTTATTCATATTCATGTTCCTATAGTAATACTGGATAGTAGCTTATAAACCATACATTTAGATGTGTAGCATTTGTTTGCTTCATTGCAGATTACAGTTGTACTCAAGAGTACTTTAACATCAAAAAGATCTGCCAGATTACTTATATAGACTGGAAACCAAGAGGTCACCAGGTTGACCCTCTAATAACTGAACGACAGCCATGTACCCCTTTTCACAGACATTAAAATAAGTCAATGACTTTATTTCTGTTTCTGGTCCCTATGACATGGAGACATGACCTAAGCATATTGTAAGCCAGGTAACATGTCTAGCTGAACTAATGGTTAAAGTGTGCACAGAGCATTATAATGAAACACGATATTATAATAAGGTATTTCCTGAACGCAATGTTATCACATAGAAGCTGTGACCTTAACTTTACATGTTAAGTCAACCTGAACAAAGGAACACAGGTCAAACCCTGGAGGCGACAAAAAACTCAAATACTCCTACATCCAGTAGATCATATTTCAGCAATAAATACCTTTGTCTATTCCACTTGCCACAGATGTCTGTACAAAATGATGAATCTAGTTTGTCAAGATTTTGAGATACAGTTCTTATTCTGCAGAAAGGTTTATCTCGCAATGAAATATAAGTTTTAAAATGACTGCCAAAAATACGGTACAGCACTGAGCAGGGCAATACCTTGATCTCATCCAATGGAAATGTTCTTGAATTTTTGTGTTTTATAAGAAAAACAAAAATGGTAGACTAAAACAACTCCAACAGTAAAAAACCCTTCCAACAAAAGTATCAAACTCTTAATGTAATGTTATGTAAAACCGTAGTGAATTTACTATCCCTTTAGCAAGACTGTGCTGTAATCTTTTCTGGCAGACTTAAAATCGGTGCTCTAAAATTGTGTATAATAACCTAACATTAGCATAAAATTTCCCCCTGCTGATTTAAAATGAGATCACAAAAAATTAGTTTTTCATCCTTTAATCATGCAATAAACTAATTCCAATTTAATTTGTTTATTTTTTAGTTTATACCAACACAAGTATCAAATGTAAAATGATACAGGATATTGTAGTGAATTTACTATCCCTTAAGCAGGCCTGTGCTGTAATCTTTTCTGGCAGAGACTTCAAATCGGTGCTCTAAAATTGTGTGAGATAACCTAACATTTGCATTTTCCCCTTCTTTGCTGATTTTTTAACTACTTATTGTGCCTTGTTTTAAAATACAATTTTCATTGATAATCAGATGACAAAATTTGGCAAAATACAAACTTAAACAAAGGCTGCAAACAATTTGGGAGACCTATAAATCAGTCCCACTAAATAAAGTTTTCATAACCATGGGGAAACCCTGTTCTGTGCATTCTCAAACGGTAACAGGCCTGCTGTAGTTAGAGGTAAAGACAATAAAAACCTCAAATACTAGTACATTAGTACATGTACATACATGTGGATCATATTTCATATTTTGCCTTTATACATTTTACCCTAAATAAAGAAAGTTCTAGATATAAATACATGTATATATTTCAACAATATTTACACTCATCTATTTTCTCTTGTGTAGCATTTTATTTTAATCTACATGTACTTTTTCTTTGGTGTGAAGTTAGCGCCTGGCCTTTGTTTTTAATACATAAGTAATATCTAGATCAAAAACATGTTAATTTAGAGACCATATGTCCCTGCTTAATGTATAGAGAAAATCACTGTCTTCACTGTGCTAGAATTCAGGTATCATTCTGCTGTGAGCCTCCGTAGCTCAGGCAGTAGTCGCTGTACAGTGTTCGGCCTGTCACCAAAAGATCTAAGGTTGTAATCCAAGTGAAGGCAAGAAATTGTTTTCTCTCCATTTATTCAATAAATATACTAGTCTTAAAGATTAAAATACAGTTTTATGGAATCTTTCTGTCACTTAACTGACAAAATGACCCAGAATCTGTTTTGATTAGGAAAAGACAACAACGTAATCAACTGTTGCTGTCTTGCTGTAATGAATAACATTGCCATTTGCCCTAAAATTGTAGAAAATTGACAAAGATAAAATTATACAAACTGGTACTTAAAGTGTGGTAAGGGAAGTAACTCTTGTTGTACTTGTAAGTGTGTAGCTGAAGGGAGATAATTTGGATTTCCACTCAGAATTCATACATTATACTATCAGAGAAGTATAAGCTTATAGTTTTATTGTAGAGAAAGACAATTTTGCTCCCATTGGGATTAGAACTTGTGTGTCTGCCTAGTCAGGAAGTATGTAACAGTACAGGTCTGTGGGAAGAAGAACACTGCTCTGTCCTAATGACACCAATCAAGGTATAACAGACTACAGTGTAATCAGGAGGTTTTTCACAGCAGAGGTAATGACCTGTCACTGCTGTCAGTATACAGACCATCAGAGTATTCTCTGATTAATACTGAAGAAACGAAGAGTTGGTATCCAGATAATTACAGGATGCATCAGATTGTCTTATCTACATGTACATTTCTTCTCAACATGGTGTGTATGAAGACTCCCTGACATTATAACGGAGTCAAAATTTCTCATAAATATGAAGAGAAAAGCATTATTTACACTTTTTAACATGGGTTTGGTTGGTTGAAGTTTAACATTATACTCAAGGGTATTTTACTTATCATATGACTGTACCTAACTTTAGTAATAATTACATTGAAAAACTTAGAGAAAATATTGTTAAACCAGCACTGTGATTACTGGAGCCACACTGCGTGACTCACTCTAATTCTGGAGGTTGACAGAGAGACTAGCACCCACAAACAGTACTTTGAAATGAAATCAGTAGGCCCACACGCAAAAGCATTTATATACAAGGTTTTGATAAGATCAAAGGGAAGAGAAATTATAGGTTTATTCACTTTTGGTAAATCGAATATGCAATTTTTAGTAACAGGTTCTCATGAAAATGCTGTACATTATATTAATTTCTGTACACAAAACTGCTTGGTTTGAAAATTAAAAATCTTTCCCCAAAACAGACAGCTTAAACATACTTGAATTCTAGCAATGTGATCAGAAGGTAAATGCCTATAAAAACGCCTACCCAAGTTGATCATAATGTAAATATACACACTCACATGTTCTTTAGGTTTGTTTGTTTGTTTGATTGGTGTTTAACGTCGTACTCAAGGGTATTTCACTTATATGATGACAAACACATATACAGAACATCACATATATACAGAACATCACAAACAAATCTGCTTCCCGTTACCCTTTAGCTCTGCGAACACCAGAGCAACAGAGAGCAACCTCATTTCTCAACCTCTTACGATTGACCGGGGAAGCCGAGGGAGTATTCTGCAGGGCCATGGCCCATCCACCCCCTCACAGGGCCACAGGTTCTTTAGGACCTGGCAAGAGGGCAAAAAACTCCTTACCATGGAATGTTTGACCAAAGGCTTAGGCCATCATCAATAATATAAGTGTTTCTCTTTACATGGTTATAAAATAAAAAAGAGGTAAGTAGGTAGGAATTATTTATTTTTTGGGACCAATAGCATAAAAAAAAAAGAACTTTTGTTTGAAAATGTGTCATATAGTGTTATATCTGAAAAAAATAATCAATACCTGTCATTTTATATCTTGCTCATTCAATGAGCAGTGTATTCATTGGAAAAAAACAATCCTTTTTGGCAAGGTTTTTCTTTTTCTGATTCATGGAAAGTAGTGTACCATTTTTTTAAAACAGCAACTGAAAAATTAAACTCTTTTTTTTTCACATTCAATTTTTGGGGTAGGTAGGGTATCAGGAAACAAATAAATTATTATGAATGATGTCCACCTGTCCTTTGAATTTAAAAGTTTAAAAAGTCCTCCATTTAAAAATTGGACACCCAGTTACTTAAAAAGCAAAGAAAAATCATAATTTTGGACACCATACTTTTGACTTCTGGCTAAGCCCCTGTGTTTGACTGTTTCATTAATTAGAAACCTAAAAGACATCGTTAAGGTTTGGTGAGAGCAAAGTTTGCTGCATAATTTAGCATTTTGAAACTTGTCTCGCAATCAACCCACGATATTCATTTAAAAAAACTATAAAAAATTTTGATTAAGTGTTTTGACTCAGTCTGCTCACCAGACCATAAAAACATAAACCATGATTAGCCATAAACTTTATTAATTTCAGTCCACCAAAAGATCACAGAGAATCAAAATATCCTGTATAATTAATTCTTTATTCTACCTTTTTTTATGTTTTCTTTATTTTTTTTTTTAAAGCCTTTTTGCACCTTCTGTATAGAGGTATATTTGCTGCATGTACCATACAGTGGAATATAATATGTTTGTTTGATTAAGGCTGCAAGTCTTGTTCACTAATTTATGAAAACAGACTGTCTACATAACATTGTTCCTTGCTTAACACAATGGAAAACAGGGAGGAGGGGGTAAAAACCACCCCTGCGGTTGCCTTAGCTAGATTGTGTGACTCACTCCTATACAGTATACCCCATGGTAGACAGAAGGCTTCAAACCTGTGGACAGTATATATGGAAATAGGATTAGTATACTGACAGACTAACTCAGGGCTGTGGACCAATGGAATAGAAGATTGATTGTTTGATTGGTGTTTAACACCATAACCAAGCTGAAATAGTATCACCTTTAGGACAGTGATACAAGAACACAATGTATATTGTCTACACTATTTCATAATCTAAAGCTACAGCAGAAACTACAACCTTACTTTTGGGCTACTGTAAAGTTGAAGCATAAATTACATCAACCCAAGTAATAAAGAGTATAACAATCAATCAGCATAGTTTTGAGCTTTGGAAATTTCTGCTGTGAGAATATATACTGAACCAAACACCAACTAAATATATAAGTAATTGTAAGAAAATTCATACTTGTCTGGTAGAGATATATATCCATGTTTGAAGTAAACAAAGGAACCTATCCAGATAAAGATAGGATTAAAACAATCCCAGTCACAAAGTCTGACAGATTAACAGATACGCCCCGGCCACTTGAAAACAGTAGCAGTTCTTGTCCGTGTAGCTGAACTCTTAATGATTCACAAAGTTAACGTAGTTGAGAGTCTTATGTTGATGAAAAAAATAAAAACAGAAGTACATTCCTTTCCTATAAGACATTAAGCACAGTGGTTAAAAGCAAAACCTTGTCAACTCCTTCAATTTCACATGTACAGGATGATGTAGGCAGGTCATGGCACCAAGTCTAATGAGAACACTTTCATAAAAAAAAACTAAAATACTTGGTAAACTTGAAAAAAGCCTAGCTAAAAGCTGAAGTTCAGCTGCCAATTAATCACAACAGAAGATAAATATGTGAACTAAAAGCTTGTCAATCAAAGAATTCATAGGGATCTGTTTCAAGTCCAAAACAGAACTCACACAATTAATACTGAAGGCATTTCGATGCTGTCAACATGGTCATTTCTTAATCTTCTTTCCAAAGATTAAGGAGGCTTGAGATAATGAGAAGATTTTGTATTCAAGTCATTTGTCATTACATATAAAAATCATTATAGACAAAGGACAGACAAAAACCCTAACCACTTTTTCCGTATGTCCATCATGATGTGCGTTTCCCTCATATTGCCTACTGGTGACATAAATGTAAGTTTATAAAAGCTTATTTCTAGACAATTCCAGTTAAGAAATGTGTGTAACTTGACTTATCTGTGACCTCCACGTAAAGTTCTGTGTTGAATACATGTATGTTGATTCGGATCAGTTTACTGAATAAACAACAAAATTAGGATCACTGCTTTAATTCCTCCTTAATAGTCCGTGTAATATTATCCACATTAATGCTTATGCATTATTTACACAACAATCCTATACAGTCTGCTAGAAGTCATGTATGCACGGTGTAGACAGCCAGTTAGATTCCTGAAACAGAACTTCTCTTTCCTCGGGCACTTAGAGCAGGAAGGACTCAATCACAGTTTCTGTCCTGTTATCAACAGTCAGGCAGCAACATGCACATGTATTACAAGAGAACTGAGCAATAACAAAAACACACGCTTTGCTTTTAAACTAAACCAGGCTTAGAAAACTCTAACTCAGGACAAAAACAATGCAAAGCTGATAATAGATGTGCTTCGATCGCAATCAAAAAGAAAACACATAAAAAAGTTTACCGATATTGTTTAGCTGTTGACTTTTAGGCACACAACATGTTATTTGAGGCCTTACTTGTACACATTTTACTTAGGATAGATCAGAGGCTCTAATGTCTCTGCAGAACAAAATGTAAATAGATACTGTACTGATTGTAATGACACAAACACAGGATAGAGATGAATCCGAAAAAGCGTTTAAATCTAATGGCAAATCACAATAATGATAAAGTTACAGTGTCTCTATACATCCACACATCGCACTCGAAGGTCCCTTAAAATAAGCAATGTGACATGTACATTAGAGGAAAAATTTAAGTCATGACAGAAAAACTCAACGCATTGAAAGAATCACTTCAAATCAAGGATCGCTTCAAAGTCCTTTAAATTGAGCAATGATGAATGTGATATACTCTGGAGGAAAAATCTAAATAATGACAGAAAAACTCAGTGCATTAAAATAATCACTTCAATTCCAACAGCACTTCACAAAATTCACAGCAAAATCAGCAAACAATTCAGCAATTCAAAAGTTTCAGCAGTCAGATTCTTCGGCATGTAAATGAAGACAGTGCTGTGGACTGTAATGCTTCTAAGGGGAACAGAGGCCTTGTCTTGAATTAACAAAATACATGTACACATATTTTGTACTCTTCACCCACAATTTCTTAGTTAACCCAAGAAGGCCTGAGAATTAGGTTACGGCTGTATTACAACACAGAATTTTGGCGTCGACTTTAAGTACTGTACAAAACTACTAATGACAGGAAGCTTAAACTCAAATAAAAAAGTGCTGAATTTTAAACGTAACTGAATCTGACAAGTTCAGTTTCTACTACATGACACCTTATAAAACCTCTCAACTCTGGCCTTGACAAAAACTCTTATTCACCAGCTGTAGGTCCTTATGAAGCTTTACACTGAACATAAATTTTCTTGTCGTGATAATGTCGCATAACGATAAATGTCTCCCATAACACAAGGTTACTTAAGAATAAACCCGAGCTGCATTTAAAATCCTATTAAGATCACAGTCTACTAGAGCTGGTTTTTAAAACTCTGCCAATCAGTGCATGCATGTAATGAGCTAACTGTGTTATCTGATCACAAATTCCTGCCGACATTTTTATGGGCAGCCATCCACACTTACAGGTATCTGAAATACTCTAAATATTTGCATTCACTTGTATATGTTTAAAGTTTAACACTTGAATATCTACATCTTCATAGACACATTGTTTAACAAGGTACTAACATTGCTGTCAAATATTACTTGAATAATGAGGACTATTCTAACAGTACTTGAACCCTTCTTATAAACACTTTCTTAAAGCCACTCCAAATATTCAAACAACTTTAATAATGTAATTGATGCATTTAACATCTTTACATAGGAAAACAAGAAAGCCCTTTGTTTCACATTGTGTTTGACAAATAATGTTTTTGTTTTACAATCTATTTTGGTGACCATATACATGTACCATAAATTTCCTAACAAATACATGTATAATGAATCAAACGACAATCTTAATATAATGTGAAATCTATTTTTTTATTTTTCTTTTTGCAATGGGAGGGGAGGGAAGACCCTTAACCATGGTAAGCCTAATCAATGGCAATCATATCACTGCACAAATGTCCAAAAACATTAAAACAAAATTAAACTATAAGTGATAAAGTATCAATTTTCAGACGAGAACGTATTTGCATATCATGATTTTGTCTGATAAGGTTACTACATGAATGAAATATTTAATATATCATTCATCTAAATATAAACCCAACCATTATCTTTGTTAAACTGCAAATTCATTTTCTCATCAAGTGGATATTTGTAGAATAGAAACAGAATCAGTCAGTGGACAATTACACAGGTGTGTTTGCAGTGGTCCTTCTCAAGGAAATTTCACTAGTATAAAGGTGGTGCCTGTCAAATAGGCTATTGCCATCAGGCCCACCACTAGTCAATAGGTACTGTAGGCTATGTGATCAACAAAATTTCACAGGATCAGGTCTGATTTATATGTTTCCCAACTTGTTTGCAGTACAAATCTAAATTTGCATTAGCTCATGATTTTGACAGATTTTGTCAATCCGATCAGACATCAATGACGTTTGTATTATAAATCAAATCTTGCTTTATTTATCATAAATGCACACTGATGTATTTTTAAAAATTCAGCGAAGCATTTACAAATTTTTGGTTATCTGAAAAAATTTTAGATGACCAATTTTAAGATTCTGCTGGAAACGATTACAGCACAGGCCTGCAGGATTAAATCCATTTTCAGGTAGCTGTGCAATAGTGTTACTTTCACCAGTTTGAACATCACAATCAAAGCTTAAAGATTACACATTCTTGGTCCTAGCACTCCGCAATAAAGCACAACTAATGCCATACTGAAAGTTCAGTAAATGTCCCAATCGATCAACAGCAATGTATAATATATGCCATTCTACATGTAACAAGTGTAATAAAGCATTAATTAACCTTCTGGTTATTGATAGTATAATATGTAGGTGAAGCCATAGGACTGCCTGCCTAATGAGAGAAGACATAGCAATTAAAATATATCACCCCCTAGCTTAGCCATGTCTTAAATTTGTTTGATTGAGGTTTTAAGTCGGAATAAGGCTATTTAACACAAACTGTCTTCCTGTACTTTAATTTCATTCACAAGTTTTTAGATGGAAAAATACCATGTACATGTATGTTGGTCATATATAGTTGATCAAAGTAAAAAAAACAACCACCTGTTACTGGAGAAGGGACATGTGTTGGCTTGCTAACTCATCTCAAATAACGCAGGGCCTAGCATATTTCCTTGTTCACTGCCACTTAGTGTCAGATGACTAATAGATCATTTTTTGTTTGATTTTATATCTCTAGACAACAAAATCACTTTAGAACAAAAATTGATTTGATCAAAATATTGAAATATATTAAATTTATATTCACTGTATAATATTACATAATACATTTTTTTTTAGATTATTTTTATGCAGTTGAATATCTATATTAAAAATCCTCTTCATCAATAATTTTCAAAATAACAAGTGTCTGACAAGTTGGTTGTGACACATATTTTACCAGAGCCAGAGAGTGTGATGGAAAGGATGCAGGGCAGTGCTTATGCAAATGTAGTAGGAGCTAAGAATGCGGAAAACAGTGTAAAATGCTAATGATCAGAATTCATTACAGTGAAGCAAGCATTCATAAGAATTACTCATGTGTTCTACATGTATGAGTATAACTGTAAGGTTTCCAATTTCCCCTACTTTTGACCTATAACACACAGATGTACATGTTAAAGTGTGTTCTCTCTTGTACTATTGTTTCTCACAAAAGTCGATAAAAAAACTTGACATACAAAAGATAACAAAAAAGCAGAAACATGTGTACATGTAGTTTTAAAAACATGTTCACTTTCACACACATGAGCTTTGTTTGTTTAGTGTGCTGATAGTTTTTTTTTTTCTTTTATATATATAGCTTTATTTTCCGAGGGTATTACATGTCATTTAAAAAATGTTACAAGTACTCTGTCAGTTGAATAAC
>JARFOD010158933.1:0-12098 GCA_031763545.1 Mopalia muscosa | reverse complement strand
AAATTAATGTATTGTGTTACACACAAAAAGGTTTACTTATTTATAGAATATGGTTTTTGGGTGGTCTTCCCCTTTAATAATAATAATAATAAGCTTTATTTACAAAGGATAAAGAACAATGTACAGTCATCGAACTTGATGCTGATCTACCCTGAGTGACACACAACCTCATCTTATGTTGTAATGCATTGAGCACACACAATTTATAGTAAGCATCTTGATTTTCACAAACACAATATGAAACACTATAATTATAAGGCTTAACAAATAATAAAGTAAAATCGTACTACAACTCATAATATTTACAAGATAAGCACGAAAGAAAGGTATTTTAACACACACAGTATTTACAATTCAATTTAGCTTATAGGACACTACTATGCTATGGCCTTCTAGGGATAACTTGAGCCCCTAGAGTACACAACTTAAAACACCAAACAGCAACAACACTAAACAACTACAAACCAAAAACGTAAAAAGGAAATTGCGATGGACAGGTTAAACAGAATAAGAACATAATTAGATTCATCCAACGAAAATCATCGACTTTAATGTTATTTAGTCAAACTAAGCGTTATTCTATCAGTTGAATCGAATACCATTGGACAGGAAAGTTTTTTAATGTGAAACAGTCCGAAACACCTACTCTATCCGTGGTGAATTCGTTGACAATTAGATCTCGACAACCGAAAGTCCATCTCTGCTTCCAGTTATTCTTTGGTCGGGAAATCGGTCAAACCTAGCCCTCCCCGTATGTCAATATAAAGAATAACATATCAGTTTTGAGCTTCTTCTGGATAAAAATATTGTGAATTAGGAGTTAACAGCCTTTGAAATAACAGGAACATAATTTTAGTTGATGTCACCATTTCCTACTCGCTAGTATGTAATGGCCAGTATGTTGTGTCGTGTGACGTGAGTTGGGCCACTTGATTAAAACCGGAAGTGGGCTTACCTTACGTACAACCCGCTTGGTCATAAACTTAGTGCCATTTTGAATGTCGACATGTAGTGATATACGCTAATACAGCGTAAATTGTGCGAAGGAAGCAAGATAAATTATAACTGTATAAATACACCGGGACTATGCTTTGAAATCATTCAGCTTAACATCAATCAAATTGCTTTTTTAAAGATACCAGTCACCTAAATCAAACAAACAAACAAATTATAACGAAACTAACAAGTTTAATCATTTTTAAATGAGCAAAAAATTTTCAATTTTATGTTGATCTACATAACCCATTTTCAAATGTTTATGCACCTTTGGCTTATTGTTACAGGGAGAGCACCTTCGTCACTTCCTGAAAAGCCAGTAATGGTGCGGGTTAATCCCAAAGTTCCCATTCTGCGTTAAAAAACTAGATGGTACTTGATGGTTGAAAGATGGAACAACATCCCTCGGCCATTTCCATACCGCAAATAATCTCTGATGTAGAGCGGTTCATTTTACGGGAGGTAACTCGCATGAATTTACTTTCATCATATGACGGAGTTATTCACGTGTTTATTGTTTACGTCTGAAGGCTATTCTTGTGTTGATATGGTGATGTCACTGGAGCTACATCATTATCAACAACATACAGAGGAAATTTTTTTAACTATACATAAAAAAGGAACTGTTTTGTTTATATGGGATTTTTTTAAAAGTGTTCAGGGCATGGGGTGAAATATTGATATCAACTGGAAATCGCATTTTGTTGGTCGTAAATCTCTATATTTTATATCAGACATATAATGTTACAAAATAAACAAATACCTTGAAAAATAGAAGTCCCTGTGAAAAAGTTGTGACGAGATAAATGAATACATTTTGCAGTATGAACTATTTAACGGGTCACACTGTTTGTTAATAAGTTTTTACGGCAGCCTTTTGTATGACTCGTACTTGACCACAGACCGTACTAGTAGTTCAACCAGCTGTTATTTTAATTTGATAAATATTCATTTGTGAGTTTCTGACATAGGGTCAAAAAGTAAATTAGAAAACTCAATATTGTAGTTCTTTGGTTTTTGTCTATCAGCTTTGAAAGTATAAATGGTGAGTTAGAGAAACTAACAGTATTTAGTTGGCACTTGTACGGTGACTTCTCCCCTGATGATGACAAATTTGTATGGATATCACAACTAATTCACAGCTTAGCCAGGCATTTAGTTTTCTTACATTAAGGCGAAGACTAAATTACGCAACAACAATATGACCACCATTGTAAAATTGTGCAATGTTGATGCTATGTGGTGTTAACGTGACATTTTGAAAAAAAAAAAAAATCCACCCATTTAGTTAGCACTTGTACGGCACTTTTTCTCCTGATGAAGACGAATTCGTATGGATATCACAACGTTCAATAAACGAAATTGTAACCATTGCATTATTTTGGCAACATTAACGTTTGCTACTGTTGTGAAAACAGTACTTGAGAACGAATTCTCAGACTTATTTCACACAAGGAAAATAGTTTCCTCTCTTTAAGAAACAGAATTGATTGAATTGCACCCAATCCTGCAAACCAGTATATGGCCATCAATGTTCAGATATTAACTTTAAACTTCACGTATTCTGTTAATACCACAGTTAAAAAGTTTAAAAATAAATTTGGCCGACATTGTGTATTGCCCCCAAAATGGTGATACACCATAACATTCACTCTTTTACTCTTTGAAGGGGAAAACGAGTATAAAACTAGAGCGGGAAAAGGTGATTCGGCTGAGATTATGAGAGAATTTCCGATAAGCATATTGTTCAACGTATGCCTTCAGCGTTGGACCTGCTTGCTACTGCTTCTTTAAATCACCTCTCTGGCTAAGGGCAGTTTGTTTGAAGAGTGGCAATGCTGTTGACCAGCACTGGCGGACAATTAACCTTTCAACATAATTGATGCTTCACGTGTTCTTGTGTTATTGTCAATTATTGTTGCAATACACAGCCGTCATATAAGCGAAATACCCTTAAGTATGGCGTAAAACACAAATGAATGAATAAATAAATCAATCATTTAATCAATCGTTAAATGATTTCCCTTCTACAAAAGTACTCTAACTCCAAAAAGAGACTCATCATGATTAATTATTTTGGCTTTATTTTGGTATCGTCGGCAGATAGTTCAAGACTGCATAATAAAACCGACATATTCCGTCAAAACGAGCATTTCTTTCTGCTGAGTGGCCATAGTACATATACATATTAAGATTGTCAGTTAAACAATGGGTTTTCAACGCCGTCATCAGTTATTGTCACGTCAGTATTAATTTGGTCGAACACACAAGTGTACCTCCAGTAAATAACTTATTATATGAAATGTATGTACGACTTGGGTGTAAATTGTGCACGCCTATTGTGTGAAGGTCACTATTATAATCTCACTGCAACCTGGTTACGTGTTGAGAAGGTCATTCACGCTGTTTGTCCAAATACAAGGAGATTTAATGCAAATCCAGCTTTACACGTGTATGCTTTTGTTGGAGGATAAATAAACCTAGTGTAGCTTGCTATAGCTTTCCATATTTAATCCACTTTGCAAGATTATACAGGTATGTATACCCTTATAACACAGAGTGCAGGGACAGTGAAAAATCTCAACGACTGTAGACTGTTATATATAATACTGCTTTAGCTGGGCCCATTAGCTTCTGATCCGTGGACGATTACTGTTGTTATCTTGTTATCAATCGCTCAACAAAAGTCGTATAAGTTATACCATATATGGAGGTTCTCTAATCAATTTTGAGTTTTTGGAGGGATTCCGAAATCAGTACCTGCTTTGCGTTAAACACGATCACGTCGACTTCCACTACAAACACATGCAGGTGATCTTGGCTTGTTGTGCAACTATTAAGTTCATTTTCTTCCACCATGCACTTCGCCGCATACCCAGTGGATTCTACCTTCCCCAAAAACTGGAAGCAACTTCAAACCAGAAATGTTGATGATATTTTAAGATCGAGTTTTTCTCCTATGGATGGTGTGGACGGTGAAATAAGACGAAATCTACTCGAGGAATGGTGTGGTGGCCATGTAACCAACCGTAGTCGTTCGGGAGCTTCATACTCACAAGGCGAGATACACTTGTGCTCGCCGGGTTGTCAAAGAGTCGTCATCAACGTCAGTGGTATGCGATTTGAAACTCAGCTGAAAACATTGAATCGTCTGCCCGACACTCTTCTTGGAAACCCGGAAAAGAGGATGAAATTTTGGGATGAGAGAGCCAGGGAGTATTTCTTAGACAGACATCGCCCATCGTTCCAGGCGATTCTCTTTTACTATCAAAGCGGTGGCAAATTGAAACGACCGTTTGAAGTCCCTTTCGACGTTTTTCTAAGTGAATTACAATTTTATGAACTAGGAAATTCTGTAATTGATGTATTTAAACATAGAGAAGGATTCATAAAGCCAAAGAAGCTTCAACTGCCTGCTGCAAAATGGAAACGGTTTCTTTGGCAGCTATTCGAAGACCCATCAAGTTCCCGGAAGGCAACAGTGTTAATGATCTTTTCTGTGATAATGATTTTGTCATCTCTTGTATCATTCTGTCTGGAAACATTACCGAGTCTAAAGGATACAACTTGTGACAAGGATAAAGCTGTTGATGTTGAACTAACATATGAACAAAAATTACAGCTTTATAACTTTTCAGCAATATATAAAGGGGTACCACTGGAACTCGAATCTAGTTCGTTAGGAAATGAAACGGGTTCGAAATCCTCGTCTATAAAAAAATCTCCTAATTATAAAAACCCATTCTTCATTCTGGACACCATTTTTGTTTCATGGTTTACAGTAGAGCTATTCATCAGATTTCTAGTCTGTCCATCAAAGAAACAATTTGTTAAAAGCCCAATGAACATTATAGATTCGGTTGCCATTATTCCTTTTTATGTTACACTTTGCATTGGTCTAGTTTCTGGGGAATGCGTGGATGGTTCCACGAGTGGAATTCTCCTTACCTTCAGGGTTGTTCGGGTAACCAGAGTTTTCAAACTGGGCAAACACTCACAAGGTTTACAAATTTTAGGTAAGACTATCACCGCCAGTCTTAAAGAACTAAGTTTATTCGCTATGTTTTTGTTCATAGCAGTAATAATATTTTCGGCCGCTATATATTTCGCGGAGTATAACGGGAATGCTTCACTTTTCCGCAGCATTCCTCATTCATTTTGGTACACTATTGTTACAATGACAACGGTTGGATACGGCGACGCAGTACCTATCGGGATCGCTGGGAAATTGATTGGAAGTTTATGTGTATTGGCAGGAGTTCTTGTGATAGCCCTTCCGGTTCCGGTTGTAGTGACAAACTTCAGCAATTATTACCACCATGCTACAGGTCGAGGTTTAACGATAGCCAGGTAAATGTAAACATTGTACCTGACAGAATCATAATTGGGAATTATCCGACAAGCATCTGTCATTTAAATTGAAAGAAAACATTTCGTTCAATCAAATAAGCAAATGACAACTTTAGAGAAACTTCCTCAAGTAGGCGGTCCTATATCCCACCCATCCAGGGTATAATGGTACGATGGCAGCCAGTCATGTTGCTAGCTATCAAGCCATTCAAGTCTCTAACTATCTTTTTTTCTGATACAGCGCTAAAACCTTATTTGTCTAGCCTTTTATAATTAACCCATCAACTCCTTCATATCTCTAACCTTATCTTTGACAACCCATCCATTCAGGACAAACTGTGACCGGACCAACCAGTTATTCTTATTCTTTCAGGCAGTTATTTTTCTAACCCTCTTTACTGGTATACGGAGACCAGGCCGACCAGCCGTTACTGTAACCTTATATTTTGGTAAACGGGGACCTGGTCAATAAGCCGCTACTCCAACCCTCTTTACTGGTAAACATAGACCTGGTCAACTAACCGCTACTCTTACCCTCTATGGTGGTAAATTGAGACTGTGCCATATAACGGCTGCTCTAAACTTCTTCACTGGTAAATTAAGACCAGACCAAGTAACTGCTACTCGTACCATCTATGCTGGTATACCGAGATCAGGTCAACTAACCGCTAGTCTTACCCTTCATGCTGGTTGAATACACCAAGGCTGCGACCGCCACTCTAACTATTTAAGCAGAGAATCAGAAACGAAAGAGGCTTTTGCGTTGTAATTAGCATTTCACAATGGCCGAGTTACTGTTTGTTTAATAAAGAAATGAACATACAGATGTCATTCAGGTTATCGCGTTAACATTGGTAACAAATGATTCCGTGTGTGCTATTTTTCAAAGTATTTGTGATATTCTAAAATATGCCGTCCAATTGTGTAACATCCTGCCTTTGTATATTTTTAATATGTTACTATAAAAGTTTTTGTGTTTTACTTATCTGAATGCTGTTTTTTGTTACATTATTATTGTTGTCACCAATGCATATATTAATAGCAATCAATAATGTAATCGCTCAATTGATTGATAAGAAACGTTTTTTTTTAATGATTTGTTGATTTGTTTCACTGGGACTTAAATCCGTACATAACATTATCTTCCTTATGTGACGGCGTGGTAGACAAAGGAAATCACTCTTAGGACGACTAGCAAGAAAACATAAATACAGGACAATCTCAGGACTTAAAAGAAAGGCATCACAGGGTGTCGTCTGCTTGTTTAGGAATTCTGGCGTCAATTTGACTCCCGTTCTACTACATAATATATTTTATAGTAGGGTGTCAAGGATTTGTGCTAATTCTCTAAACAAGGATTTTGCGTTATTGAGTACTAAAAAATCGGGTGTTTAGCACGTCAGAACATAATAAGTAAGGGCTGTTCGTTATTACGTACTGTGGTGCGGGGAGAGGAGCGCCCTCTACGTGACGCCACGTTTAATCCTTGGTTCCGAGCGTTAACTCCGTTGCCTACAAAAAGGGGACACAAGTGTTATATGCGAGTAGGGTGAATGGGTGTATTGTGTCGGCAATTTAAAAAAAAGTTAATGGGTTGAATTAATTCTATGGCGGGGTATGAACAATGTAAATGACCGAGCTGGATGTCAAGCCATGTTATGCAACGACTTTGACGTTAAAAAACTGTGCCACTACGTCAAACTTTAATGTAAAAGTGTCTTCCGGCGTCAATAAGTGAAAGTTACAACGACGACATGAGGAGGTATCTCCATTACCGGACAACAAAATGGCGGACACACCGACATGTCTGAACTGAAAGGGGCACTGCACTACTTGACATGGAAGGGGGTAGAAAGAGCAGGCTTTTAGGGTTATGGGAGTTGAGATGAAATCGCGACATGACGAGATTTGTCATGGTGTGTTGCGGGGTCACAACAATGGTATGATGAGTTACCTCCCGTAGACACACATCATCAACATGGCTGACTCACTGTCACTACATTTCTGACAGGGCGGGCACTGCACGAGATAACATAAAAGGGGACAGGAAGGCTGTGTGGGTTGCGTACCTACTTTATCTTCTGCGGTCGGCGCTTTCGACACCGAATGACACCGTCGTAACACCGCAGTACGAAGCACGATGCCGCAGTACGCTGCAGACCAACGCACGATGCCGCAGACCGCCATCGTGACGCCGAAGAACGCTGAAGCATAGTATAGTGACGCAAGTGCTACGACGCCTTATGTGCCACGATGTCGTGTATTGATCTTGTGTTGAAAATGGCTGAGTTAACAGCTAACAATTCAAACAGCAGTTCACAGCTCAACTGACAAGCGGCCTTTCGAGGAATGGGTTAAATGCTAATGGTTCTAAATGACTTTCGTGGCGATGAGCAGCCCAGAGCTATTTGAATCTACAGTACTAACAGCGTTTGCATTTGAATAACCAATCCTATTTTTTGAAGCTATTTGCGATTCAAGGTATGAACAAAGAAACTATTGGTCTATATACTTACCGTTTATTGTCGTCATGCGACATTTAGAAAACGATTCACATTTTTTAACGTATGCTGCTGACTTCTAACCGCACAAAGTGCAGCCGATTGTTATTCGCATATAGTATCTAACCTAAATTCAACTTGACATCGTTTCAATGGCTACTGCTATCAAATTTGATTAACTTCTGGGTCTAGTTACCCGAAAAATGATTAGTTGTTAACACCATATTAAACCGCTTATAGAGGACAGTCAGCATGGGTTGGCGTAATATAATAGCGGGTTGATTAGCACTTCGAGCATCCGGTTCCAAAAACGCAAACTACAGGATAAATTCCCCGCCAGGCGGAACTACGACAGTTTCCGACTCGAAATAATTGGCCAATTTGTATTTAGAATCTGATAATCTAACTTCAACGCAAGAAGCGGGAAAAGTTAGACATTGTAACGAGGTTGTGCCCCCTAGGAGTGGCATATGCCAAACTCAATCTCAGTTAACATAACTTTATACAGTTAAAAACAACGGTTCTCCACTTTCTTCGAGCGAGATCATTTCGGTGGATTTAAACGAAAATGATTTCCAAAGGGACTGTATATATGTATGTCTCAGTCTATTAGCTGACTCAAGAATTTTTCTTTAATGTGTCTTCGCGGAGAACGAAATGACGACGATACTGTCTTTTTTTCGAACATCCCCTTTTTACAAATGTAAAAAAAATGATAAACTTTCCTAGAGTGTCTCAATTTGTCATTTGAGTCGCCCAAAAGATCATTCTGCAACTGCATGTGCGCATTTATGATTTGATCGAGTTGATAAAATTAGGTTTATGGAAAGCATTTTATGGTCAATCATTGATTGGAGTAAATTATTGACAGTTACCTTTTGCAAAGCATATATATTGCCATATCATATAGGTAAGTTAATACTTGTAGAGCTTTTACTAAACTTACTGGACACAGACATAAAGGATCCCAAAGGCTTCTTGAAGTAAAAAAAAACTAGGTTTGAATTTTGGATTATTTAATAGATATATGTTTTATGTCACCAATGACTAAGATCTTTGGTATTGTAGTAATAGATTTTTGTGCGTTCAATATAATTTAATATGATTCGTATATTCTTTAATTATATTTTATTTAATTCTTTATTTTATTAATAAGGATAACCCACAGCCACAAGGCCACTAGGAGATCTCCCGAACATAAAACAAATCAATATATTGAATACAATAAAATCATCGTTGGGAACAAATGGCACACAAAACTAAACAATTTCTTAAGGAAGTAGAGTATATAATGTTGTACATTTTCATATGGATGTCTACAGTTTAAACAAGATTGATTATCAATAACAATAAATTTGTATAAGTCAGCACGAATTAAGAGCACTCAATTCCATCAGCATCCTACATCGAATCAAAATAGTTATATAAAGGCAGTAAAAAAAGGTTTTGCAGGGTTTATACGTTTGATGAATATTTAAATTTATCCAGAACTTATCTCTTATCTTATGCGGCATAAAGATTCCATTCCTTCGTGAAATCACTCTTGTTTCTAAAAGTAGATACATTTCCAAAGTTTACTTTATCCATTAATATTTCTTTTAGATATGGCGGAGATAAAGTGTTTTATATTTTATTGAAAAGTATATGATTCTATGTTTTCTACAGCGTTAATTTTCTTTTCGGATAGTACTCCGAATAGTACTAGGAATTGTCATATATATATAATACATATCCATATTCAATTGACGATCGTATATAATGCTATAATGGTCCTATAAACCTTTTTTACTCGATTTACCGTAAATTTTCATCACAAGATTATTAATATGTTTGTTCAAATTTCCATTATTTTAAATAATTATGCAGAGATGTTTATGGGACAAAGAGCTTTTGAATTCTTTCCCATTTAAATATAATCTAGGGTACACCATGATTCCGTTTTAATGTTATATAAAAAATAGGGTTTTCTTGGAATTAAATGTAACAAGCCAATGTTTTGCCCACCGTGACAAGCATGCCAAATCACGATTTGTTTTTTGGTCAGGGTAATGTCAATAATTTCTTATGATAATGAGGTATCATCGGGAAATACATTGTTACATCTTTCTATACCTATACTTTTATATTGTTTACGAATATTAAATAAACTAAGGGTCTTAGAATGGAACCCTGTGGAACTCCAGAATACATGTCATGTATGTCTGAATCGGTACCGTTTATACATATTTGATTGTTCTACCAGACAGATAGTCTCTAATCCAGCTAAGTAAAGGATCTTTAATACCAATTTGTCTGAATGAGAGACCATCTTGTCATACCGTATGAAAGGCTTTGCTAACATCTAAAAATACTAATCATGTATCATGTCCAGTATCAAGATGTCATGTACTATTTTAATTAATGACAATATTCATATATGTATTTAATACAATATTTTCCATAAATTTATATATGGAAGCTTGATAATCGCTTCATTAGTGTTCTCACTAAATCTCATGCCTTTCGCCACTTTTGAACACGGGATAAACAGGCGATGATTTCCATGCAGAGGGAAATGCTCCGTTTTGTAATTAAAAGTTAAATAAATTTGTTACCCGGCTATACAAACCGCAGTTTTTTTTAACATGAAGTTTGTGATTCCATCAGCTCCAGAAGCTTGCTGCGTTTTTACCTTTTTTAGAATGCGACAAACCTCTTCTTCAGATACATTTATGGTGCCTAGACGTGAATCCGTTAAAGCTGTAATGGGAGGTTACTCTGGGACGGATGCGATACTTGAGGAATGTGACACAAGGAATCGACAGAATTCGTTTGCTTTATGCTTTATTAAATGGACGGATTGGAGGCTTAGCCTTAGAACGCACTAGAAGTTTCAAAACAGACCAGTATGACCTAAATTAGGTTTGTTTGTTTGTTTGATTGGGTTTAAAGTCGTACTGGAGGGTATGTCACTCATATGACGGGTTGTCCACTTCACGCTGTTCCATGCCTAATTACGATGGGAAACCGGGAGGAAACCTCGTCCCTCCCCCCCCCCCTGCGATTGTCGAAGCCATAAGGTGTGACTCACTCATACCTTATGGTCGACAGACGGACTTGATCCTGTGAACAGGTATATTGGAGTAAGATTAGGAAGTGCACTCGCTACCACTAAACCACGGGCGCGGGCCCCATTTAGATTAGGATTAGAAAGCTTTAAATTGACTTTATCCTTTTTGCATATCTAAATATAGCGTTCATTCATCGATTTTAATTAATCTACTTTCCCGTGTCAGTGTGATAGCTTTTTAGCAACATATATACTGTTGCGCTTTGCAGTATAAGCTTCCTTTCTCACTATAACTTAAATTTGTCGTCGTCAGAATTTGTTCTCGTAACTGTTTTGAAACATTTTTTTTCTTCAGTTTATAACGCACATCACTGGCCATCCATGGTTT
Source organism: Mopalia muscosa (assembly GCA_031763545.1). NCBI lineage: Eukaryota > Metazoa > Mollusca > Polyplacophora > Chitonida > Mopaliidae > Mopalia > Mopalia muscosa. The sequence continues at coordinate 814 of JARFOD010158933.1, read as the reverse complement.
GTCACACGGGCTTACTGTGACACTTTTATTTGGCATAGACTCTTTATAACAAGATAAAAATAAACAAAACCATGTATAGACTTTATAATTGACATCATAAAGAAATCATAAATAATAATTCACGGTGTGTTGCAAGGTAATCTACAAAACAAGTCTAAGTCTGCACATTGAGTGTCCCAAATTCCCCACGTAAAAAGCCTTTCCTTTATCAATGTAGTGCATACTCGATGTACAATAAATGATACAATGGTCTAGATCCGCAAGAATAGAGGACACTCCATAATCAGTGACAAGCGCTATCAATATTATATCTGGTTGGGTCATTAATTATATGAAGTATTTTTTTCCCTCCAGTTATACGGTGTAGTTTCATTTTAACTTCAATTTTATCATGAAACTGATCCCATACTGTGTACATCGATCATTAAAATCACCCATAAGTAATATCGGAATCTTCAAATTAATCTCGGCTGCTTGATTTAGAGGTCGAAAGTAAACCGCTAATAAGATACGCTTATTGGATTGATTCACTTATATCCATAATACTTCTTTCCAATTTTCTAAATATTTTCTTCATGTAACATTGAGTGAAGATTTGCAAAATATAACCAACCCTCCACCATGTCTTTCTCTGTCCTTTCCCTCTATAAAATATCAATCTACATGTACGATATAATCAGAAATATCACAACTCAGCCAGGTTTCTGACCCGCAGATGTATATCGGAATCTTCAAAATAATCTCGGCTGCTTGATTTAGAGGTCGAAAGTAAACCGCTAATAAGATACGCTTATTGGATTGATTCACTTATATC
>JARFOD010158922.1:0-12099 GCA_031763545.1 Mopalia muscosa | reverse complement strand
CGAAAGTTTGGGAGGGAGCTGTGGGGCCAAACGTTAACATTGCCGCTTATGGCAAATTAATGGTGGTCTGGGGCCAATTGACAGTGCTGTTTTCAGTTAGCTACATCTTTCATTCAGGAGATTAGTAAGGCTGGAGAATTTACCAACATTGCACATAACATCGTATGACCATGCGTACCATCGATTGTTGCCAGCTCTGTCCACATTCAATTTTGAGTAATTGTTTTTTCTAATTTTAAGATAAAGTTTTCTTTGTTCAGAACATTTTGCAGGACGTCCACCCAGGAATCGAACCCACTCGAAAGACTCAGACTAACAGACTTTAACTAAAGAGAAGGTTAATCAGGTTTGGGCGAGTTGTACGATCAATTCTTTATTACACTCTAAAGACCACCCTGGGGCGGCACGAGAAGTACAGCTGTACATTACATATAAACATGGCAAACATGTGTAGAAAAGCCCTTTTAAATTTAATCCTATTATATTCCATGGCTTCATTCTGTGTTAGTGGTTTACCTTGATCATATATATAAGTAATTTAATCCGATATAAACATCCAATCTGAGGGCCACCTGGTTCCACTTGGTGAAAAGCAAGATTTAAAGCGGATTTAAAGTCTTATGTAGGATTAGAGATAGACTAATGACGCGGGTAGACAAAGCTTAACTTGAGGTTTTTTGATGATTATAATTCGATATTTAATTATTTCCTCCAGTGTAAATAGTTCAGGTAGAGTAGAGTGTTTTAAATTCGATAGAAAAACGAATTGCAGAGAGAGATATTTTTCCTGGCTATTTTCAATAAAAATAAGGATGTCGATTGATGAATTCAGATGAATCGGCCAATGTTCTGGGTGAACTCAAAGAGACAAATTTATACATGGATCTTATAAGTGATTGTAAAACCTTACTGCGGATATTTATTTTATATTTTTATTTACTTTGAATTCGGCAATTATATTCATGCCTGTGCCAGTGTCTTTACATTTTTAGAAACACATCCTGTGTTTCTTTTTGTAAAACGGGAATGCGAAATTACTCTGCATTCTCGCTTCAAACAACTGCTGGTATTCCGAATGGACTAAGTCTATTTTATCCACAGTATCGCCCTCCCGATATCAGGTGTCACCTACGTGAAATTGTCGAAGGATCAAGTATCAATGGAGCATAATTCGCAGAGAGAATCGTAGTGGACTGTATCTGGAGGTGGTGATGCTGGAACTGTTGCCATTGTATCTGTCTGTAGTGTGAGTGGGTTGGTGGTAATGAGATCGAATTGTTTCAATTATCACGAAAAGTATATTCGCTTAAGTTCCCAACGGTAAAAGCCATGACTTTTATCCCATGTGGTCAACAGGAAAGTAATTTGAAGATTCTGACTTAAGAAAGAGGACGGGAGGTCCGAGAGCATTTTTATCATTTATTCTTAGCGAAATCCTCGCACCAGGTCTTCATCTTAGATTACTTATTTCTATTTAGCTGTTTGTTTTTGTCAGAAGGGAGTGTCGTACGTAGACTAATAGACGAGTGTTTAGGGGTGTTTTTTTTTTGTTTGGGGGTTGTTTTTTTTTTGCTGCTTGGAGGGTTGAGGGTCTGTTTGGGTATTGTTGAGGTAACGTCCGGGGGGTTGTTGAGAAATATTTAATCTGGAATCATATTGACTGGGTAAACCGTCGTTAACACCTGCTGACTGTGTCTACCAGTTCTCAAAGGCTGGCGGCTATGTTAATTTCCTTTCTTCACTGTCGATGTATTCCTGAACAGCTGATACTCGAAATGAGGTTCTACTCAAACCAGGTAATGTGTGTGGTGCAGAACGCAACCCAAGTCCACACTTCAAGCAGAGATATAATCCCCGCTAGTATCCGACAACTGCCATATGGTTTCCAAACCTCCAAGCTAACAGCATGTCTTAACCACCACACTATTGCCAAACATGGGCCAGAAACATAATAGAAATCAAGCAGAGTTTAAACAATGAAAAGTAAAATATAAATTCGTATTGATAACACATTATTCAAGGAAGTTTGGGCGATAAAAACCCGAACACCTTTAAACCATGGGCTTAAGGCTTCAAAAGAACTAATAATTTTCAAATAGTTAAGGATTGACCGCCATCCTCACCCCCCCCCCCCCCCCCCCCTATTACATTGCTCCCACATTTACAACAGTTCCAGAGCTCACTTTATCGTATTTGTGAGTAGAATTCGTCCAGTCAATACAGTTTTTACCCACCTCCTAATTTTATGTATTATACCAGCTCATAGTATACCTGTATTGTGTAAGTAGATCTTTTGTATGTAAATTTCTTACCTAACTGAAATGTATATCATTTTGTTTTGTTCCACTGTTTGAGATATTCCTCATGATGGCTACATAGATAAGCCAAAATATAGAATACCAAAAACGACTTCAATATTCTGAGTTGCATTTATTTTATTTTACGCTAAGTTGATCTGTGGTCGTACTTCATAACACATTTGTGTCGTCCAGCTCAAGATGTTGAATATTTACAGAGAATATGACACCAAAGAGACGATAAGCCCCTTCATCCAGTTAAACCGCGTATTTTATACCTGTACTACACTACACCTCTGCTCTCTGGATAAACTTAAAATCTGTCATGCGTACAATGTGAAGGGTTATAGATTCTATACTAAAGCCAGCTCAAAATCCTATAATGGTCATGATTAATATAGAGATAGCTTTGGATTCTTGTCGGCATATTAAAGTATACCACCTCCTGACGAGTTACGTTACCGAGATATGTCATTGAATCGAAAAAGACACATGGGTCGCCTTTCAGCTATATGAAATTCGAATTCTTTGTCAGAATTGATTTAAATCAATGTTATCACTTTTTGACATAATAACAGGTATAATTTGCAAATCCAAATATATCTGATGTTACAACTGAGGCAAGAAACCAGTGCTTTATACGTGTATTACACTACACCTCTGCTCTCTGGATACACTTAAAATGCGTCATGCATGTTCGAACTGTTTTATTTAGAGATGAAGAAAAAAGAACTTGCCAGCAGAGCAAAGTATTTTACATTCTAATTTGTGTGACTGTTGATATATAAGGGCCATGCAGGTAAGCAGAATCAATCGGTCTCAATGCATCTAGATTTGTTACAATCAAACCAAAGACTATCACCTTATTTTAAATAAGTTGATATCGTGCCAAATGAGAGGAAGTGATGTCAAATATGGGATAGGCGTAAATTCTCTAAAATATATTGAATTGCGTTTAGTTGCTGTTCTGAGAAATATTATTGGAAAATTGGACTGAACTTATATATCAGAACAATTCGCAGAATAAACGGCATATTAAGAAACTTATTAAGGTTTATTAAAAAAAAAATTAAATTTACCTTCATCCGTATAGCACGGAAGTTACCTGATGTCTTTCTATAAAACCAACTCTACATTCAACACTGATACACACATATATAAGACATTTATTTTCACGTTTTCTCTCTGTAAGGTGGAGCAAGTGTCATAAACAGTTTATCCTGAAACCAGTTTGTCATCTTTGTTTCCCTGTTTATGGTTTATTTGCTTGTTTATTGGTCCATCAATACATATGAAAGTACCAAAACCCACACAGAAACCATTACCACCAACACAAAAGCTCACATACAAAGACAGCCCAGTTCTGAACAGCACAACTTTTCTAACATACAGTAGGGTGGTATGTCCTGTCTGTTGGTCAAAACTATGACAACCGGGTCCTCGAACGAAATGAATAATATTCGGTTTTCACCATAAAAATTCGATTTGGCCTGCTAATATATGCGCTGACCAGGGAAGGTTGAAGTGTAAACAAAATTGGTACCAGGTGCAGTACTTCTACAAGTCCGTTAGCGCAGAAGGGGTAATGAGTTTAGGTTCTTAGGCCTAACATTTGGGAGACTATTGTAACGTTTGGTTATCCCAAAACCTGTCCATAGTTAGCCTAGAATTAACACACACTATTTATTTGTTTTACACGTAAACTCGTGTAAGTTAATCCTCACAGGGTATTTCTGAAGGCTGGCTATCATAACCTTAACAACACCCACTGTAAGCCATCGACTCCAACAGAATGGCTGTGATCTTTACAATGTTTCAACCAGCTTTAAGGATAACCTGATATGGATTAACAGTGTCATTAACTTGACGCCGAAGCGGCGGAAGAAAGTGCGCCTGAATAAGAAGTGGAAAAGTGAACCAAGTATTGTGTTTCCAACGAAGACCCATAAAAAAATGAGTGTCAAGATTCCAAAAAGCACGATGCTATATCTAAAAAACCATGCAGTGTCGATACAATATATCAATTATACAAACAATTCATGCAAGTCAATTATCTATAAGATCGATGAATGTAATCGCCGTGAGTACTGTCGTGATTAATATATTCTCCACGAATAGATTACATCTGAAGATTAGCTGGCACAGGTTTCTGTTTATGTCTATATATTGTAGCTGATCTAGAGCGCGTGTGTCATTTCCAAAACAACAACCAAATTGTAGGACACTATCCTTAACCAAGGGAAGGGCGCCATTAGGTTTTTTAGTTCTGTCTAGCTCTAGGTGTCCTGTCTCCCCCTTTTGTTGACAATTGGGTCTAAAGAATGGCCATTTATTGATACCGTGATCCAGTAGTTCTTGTGTAAGCACCTTTAAGGTAAATTGTTTGTTACTTCCGATTCTGTTTCTTTTTTTATTGTGAAGACTTCACTTCAATTTTATAGTGTTTCTGGCGAAAACTTAATATTTAGACTGGTCTTTTTCCACAATGGCTCAAGAACAGAGCGAAACGTATAACCACGTTATTATATATGTGAAAACAAGTCAATAAACTGTACCAATAACTAGTGCCGTCGGCTGACACCCTGCAACCAAGCATCCAAACTGACAGCCATCAGTTTAAGTTTTTAGAGAAGGTTCACGTCAGCTTTTCTAGAAGATTCCTCAGATCCATTTGATCGTTTACCTGGTTGGTCCAATTTTACAAAATATAGACTATACCTCTTCGTTACTTATTTAAATGTCAATTGGGACATAAAATAGTATGATGTGCGAGGACAAGTGCTTAAATAATTTTTATTCAGTTCCTCCTTTCCTTTAAACACTAACAGTTAACTGTCATTATAAAAATAGTGTGTATACAGGTCGATAACTCTGACGATAGAATAGGACAAACAAAAGAGCTCAACAAAAGATATTAAACGTATAGTCTTTGACGAGAAAATCATTCAGTGAAAACGGCTTTTATGTACTTGTTCAAGAGTCCGCTTGTAGTCTTCTTCTTTCATGTTTTACATGAGTCAATGTTTACAATACAATATTATCACAAACAAATATTTATAAAAGGCAGTTTGATTCGCATGGAAAACAAGCATCGATGACTCTGGATTGTTTGTGTTCCCATGTAAACACAAATCGATAAACGATTTTAATGGTACACGCTGGAGAAATTCAATAAAATAATCACGTCATTTCCTGATAATATTATCCTTATAAAGGAGCAGCTAAGCCAACATAAATCGCTAAAGAGGTTCCCGCAGTGAAACGGAAGTTGATATAGATTCACCGGAGCTGCCGACATAGAAAACCGGAAGCCGACTCGAAAAATCATACAATAATGGTAAGAAATGGCGTGTCCGTTTGGAATTACAGTCTGCTATAATAAAGACCAATGCTTGTTGTTTGCAATCAAACGCAACTTACATTTCCTCTCACAACTTACTCCCAATGGAATTATATGAAAAACTTTACATCACAACTGACATTCCTTGTTTTTCGAATACCATTGAGTTTATTTCTTTTTTAGCTTTGGATTGTCGATTACATATATTACACATATAGTAAAACGAAATCCTGACGATGGTTTACTTAAGAGAATATAGAAACTTAACATGCGTATCATGTTGCGTATGGGAGTTGTGACTTTGGTCTAATCTATTTGTTGTGTTTGTTGCGGGTTTTTTTAGTCTTAATTCATAGACACAATGAAGGGCCTTAATACCGTGGTTTACGTCTGATATTCCGTGGGCTTGGCGAAGCTGAGATATAGCAGGGAAGATATAAGCAGGAGACAGACGAGTGGATTGGTAGTTTAACGCCTGGGTTCCCATTCGTATACAGTCTATTATTACTGCTAATTGGCAGAAAATCTGATGACGCCTTCCGGCATTTCAAATATAGTCATGTTTAAGAGACTGGATGGAGGAGAAAACATTGGAGTTATCGACTGGTCCATAAATAGATTGGTTAAGGCAACTGTTTTTTTGGGTTCATTTAATAAATCTGATATTTTGGGAAAACTTAAATAGAAAATGTAATTTCACTTTATTGAGTTCCATTTGGGAAATTTCCTATGAGAGCGATTTTCCGTAAAACCAGACGAAAAATCCATTTGCCAAAAAGTTATGTATCCCGATATCCTATTTGGTGCAGACAACTATTTTAGTTGTAGTAGCGTTAACATTTGCTTTCAAAACTCTCCATCAAACTTCCCTTGACCGAAAACCTCTGACTTTTAAAGTAATCAATCTCTCTTGGGAAACAGCCCCACGAATTGACACCTTACGATCGATGGAGTTTTAAAGCGTCCCCCCATAGCTGTGGTTCATTTAAGGTCAACTTAAGAATGGACACAAAAAACAACACACACATCAGTCGGAAATGATTATAAACTAACGTCGACCTCTTTGTGTTAATATTACTACTAACAACGACATTTGATCCATTCATGCTAAGGCCTAACAATGAACTAATAATCAATCGCGAGAGAGAGAAACTGGAAGGTGTTGACTTAACGTGTCCTTTCAACCTATGCAATAAGAACACCAGTATAGCGTCTTATTGCTGCACAAGACTTTGCTAATCATGTTTATTGTTACACTGTACCGTGAATTTCTGGTTGATGTAAATTCCAAAATGATTGTACCAGAGAATATAGATTTAAATCTGAGTTCACCATCAGGAATATAAAATAAAATGTCGTTTTGTTTTTCCTTTAAGGACATACAAATAATGAATTGTTTCTGAGGCAATGTACTTGTTCAAGAATCCGTTTGTTGTCTCCTCCTTTTCATGTTTTACATGAGTCAATATTTACAATACAAGATTATCACAAACAAATATTTATAAAAGGCAGTTTGATTCGTATGGAAAACAAGCATCGATGACTCTAGATTGTTTGTGTTCCCGTGTAAACACAAATCGGTAAACGATTTTAATGGTACACTCTGGAGAGACTCAATAAAATAATCACGTCATTTCGTGATAATATAATTCTTTATAAAGGAACAACTAAGCCAACAACACTCGTTAAAGACGTTCCCACAGTGAAACGGAAGTTGATATAGATTCAACGGGGCGGGGGACATGAAAAACCGGAAGCGGACTACAAAATCATACAAAAATGGTAAGAAATGGCGTGTTCGTTTGGAATTACAGTCTGCTAGAATAAAGATCGTTGTTTCGTCTAGTCCAACGCAACTTATATATACTATTTAAACTTACTGCCAGGTGTATTATATGAAGAACGTTTCATCCGAACTGACATTATATATACCGTCCGAGATAAAAAAAAAACAACACTCAGTTAATTTTTTTATTTTAATTTTGGATTGTCGATTACATAATTATATTACAGAAATCAAAATACGAATTCCTCGTGACGGTTTACTAATTGTTAAATATAGAAACTTAACAAGAGTTTCGCGTCCTGTCTGGGAGTTGTGCCTTAGGTCTTTTACGAATTTGATTTGTCTTTCTTAAAATCAGAATTCACAGAAAGAGGGTTTAACACAATCAACAGCCTCAATACCGTGGTTTACGTCTGCTATTCCTTGAGACTGGCGATGTATGGATATAATCAGGCAAACTATACCAAGTAAACACAACAGTGGATTGGCAGTTTAACACATCGATTCCTACTCTTAGACAGTCTATTATTACAACTAATTAGCAGAAAATCTTATTACGCCTTCCAGTATTTCAAATATAGTCATGTTATAGAGACTGGATGAAGGAGAAAATATCGGAGTTATCGAATGGTCAATGAAACTATTTGTTGAGGCAACTGTTTTATTGGGTTCATTTAATAAATTTGATATTTTGGGAAAACTTAAATCGAAAATATCATTTCACTTCATTGAATTCCATTTCGTAAATTTCCTATGAGAACGATTTTCCGTAAAACCAGACGAAAAATACATTTGCAATAAAGTTAAGTCTCCCGATGACGTATTTGGTCACAGACAAATATACTCAGTCAAAGAGAAAGCTTCAATTTCTAAATATTTTCTAAAAACCTAATACAAGAAATATTATTATTATTATTATTAGGGGTAAAAATGCGTTGTCAAAGACATCATGTAGGCCTATTGGGCAGAAGACTCCGTCAAGTAAGGAACCCTCCACAGAATTTGCAGGACCTTGGTGCCATGTTAGTTCAATTATGGCCAGGCATCCCCCAAGCTGTGTTCAGAGGCATCATTCAATCCACGGGGAGACGTTGCGTCGCAGTTGATACCTCTCATGGAGGGCATACGCGCTATTGACATGCTTTCATCAAGTTGTAACTTACTATTTTTACTCTCTTTCATTTCCGTAGCATTTCCGGTGGAACTGGTTACATTATGAACATAATTTTTATGGTACACGGTCCTTCATGGGTACAAAAGGGAAATTAATCATTATTTTAAACCATTTTTCTTGTATGTTCATCTTATCGACATCAAAACGAATGTGAAGTTTCGTTTTTGGCTTAGTTTTATTTTACATGGTAGTAATGTTAACATTTGCTTTCAAATTCCCATCAAACATTCCCTGTGCGAAAACCTCCGGCTGTTGAATTAATGATTCTCTCCTGGGAATAAGGTAACCTTCGAGGAATTTTAAACGCGTTTCCCCCCACAGCTGTGGTTTTAGTTAAGGTCAACTTAAGACTGTAAAAACAACCAAACCCTACATCAGTCTGAAGCGATAACTCACTAAAGTCGACCACGACAATTGATCCATTCATGCTCAGACCTAACAATGAACTAATAATCAATCGAGAGAGAGAGAACATACTTCCAGTCTCATGGTGTCAATGTTATAAGAACACAAGTATAACTCATGTTTTGCTGATGGACAAGAGTTTGTAAAATCTTCTTTATTGTCACACTGTACCCTGAATTTCCGGTTGATCTTAATGCCATCATGATTCGTCCAGAATGCATAGATTTCAATATGACTTCACCAACAGGAATATAACCTCGCTGAGTACGAGGTTAAACACCAATTAATCTATTTATGTTTTACTATTGAATTTATACTGTAACATTCAAACTCTATTAATTGTGTGACAATATCACCTTTCGTCTTAACAAAACTGTAATTTCATTGGCATTAGTGTCACAGATGGATTTTATTTAACATGAATATAAAATGAAATTGCGTTGAGTACGTTGTTAAACACCAATTAATCTATTTTATTTAAATGTAGGCTGTAACTGTGATTGTGTAATAATAATAATACCCCATTTCGTCTTAACAAAACTGTAATTTTATTGACATTAGTGTCACAGATGGAGTTTATTAAAGACCTGTTACTGTATCAACAATCGGGGTCCAGTAAGCAATAATATGTAAAAGGACGCATTTTAATGTCTCATGGGGGATCTTATGGGTACGCTGACTCAAATCCCGTTACGTTCGTTTTAAATAAACCGATATTGAATCTTATTCTCATTTGCCAGAACACACTCCATCGATATATCCTGCCATTTCTCCGACCATATACACGAACCTTTCTCAGATTTTGTCAATACATGAGGAGCTGATCTGGAAAGCGAGATGCAACAAAGACAAGGTTCAAGTTGATACAGACCCACTGAAGCAGGTGACCTGGGCAACCGGAAGTTCAAATCATGTATCACAGAAATGTGTGATAAATGAAGTATCCCTTTAATTGTTAATGCGATCACCGGGAGTTCAAGTAACGACAAAATGATATGCATATCGCATTGTTCACAAGTATACCCCAGTAAACGCGATTGAACCAATAACAATAACAATTCATTTTCTAGTTGCAATAATCCATTTGTTATACCAAATGCCACACTGCTCTCCCCATTATTTGCACTAACTTTATTTTTTACAATAAATAAGCTGGTTGCGGCGCGAATTCTTTATCTCTTAAAGGCAAAAAAAGAGTTACGAAGCAATGGGGAGATAACTTTGACAGGAACTACAGCAACTCATTACATAGATACCTGAGGTTTGTGAGCCCACGTATTTAGACACTTATTTAACTCTCAACATGTATGTCGCTACCCATTAGTAAAACGCCTAGCGGGGATTCCAAGCTCTCAACTATGCGTCTGAAGACACCAAGAAATAATAATGTAAATCACTTAGAATGATACACATTGTAAGAGACCTGGACATGCACACAAAACACCTTTGGAGTCAATGACCATAAAATCCTTCGAGCCAGCATTTTGCTTTCAAATTTTATATGAAGGTCCCCAAGTGACTTGATTTAGTCGCTTTATTAACAGAATTTGTTATGAAACACAATTGTAAAATTCTCTATAAATATATTCTATCGTTTGCTCTCAATTTATGTTTATTGTAAACACAATCTTATTACACCAGCTTCTACATTATTCTGATATTTAGTTGGTTTCACTAATAGCTGTATGTTTGAAAGATTAAAATTGCTCAATTTTGTTAAATATAAAACATCATCAAACGATTACCGAACACAATTTCTTTTACATGTTCCCAAAAATTGTAATTCATAACTATAATTCCCTCCTGAACAAGATAATATACGTTTTGGAAAGTAAATGATGACATCGCAAAGGAAGGGACCAAAATAAATCAAGATCATTAAATCAGTTCTAGAAACGGTGAACAACAATAAATATGAAAGATTATATAATTGAAATCCTAAAATGGGCATGGTTGATATCATTGGATTTCTGTCCGCTTAAGTAGATCATCGCGTGACGAGTTGTATTACAGAGACATATCACTTAATAGAAAAAGACACATAGATGGATTTATCATCGTTTATCCAACCCACAAACATAGCAATGGGTTTATAATTTTAGGAGATTCTTTATGTAAGGTCTTTTTCTTCGGATAAATAATCGGTCGTTATTGTATTGTTTATTGATTGAAGACAGCAAAGGTCCTAATCGGACTTCAAACATTGAAATAATATAGGTATACTTTGCAAATCAAGATACATCTGATGAAACAATCCCAAATACTGATCTTAAAACATTTATCAAACTGACTGCTTAAATTCCTTGCCCAAATTATGCCTGACTCTCAGGGTGGTGGGTTCGATTTCCGGAGGGTATTTATTCAATCTGTAGAGTTTCCTGAACTAGAATCTGTTCTATAATTAAAAAAAGTGTTAATCAAATATAACAAAACTATTGTTGATATTCACTTTATAAAAGATACAAAAATTTTCCAAAGTTAAGCTGGGTAGAATAGATATCAACGCTTGTCTAATGTAGTAAGACATAGGAACTTACAATATGCAGATCTTGCGTGATATCATAGATAACTTGTTCAAAAAACTTGTAAATAGGTGGAGCGGGGCTTGTGTGACTGTTAACTATTACCAAAGGCAGACATGCAAACAACCAATCAGAATGCTGGTGTTGTGGGACATATTTGGCCACAGTTTTTATTTTATAATGCAGTCCCACATCATGAACTCTTCCGCATTAAATATAGAATATCCGTCCGCGATAATGGAAATTAATTACATCCTTCCATACACACTGGTTTTATTCCTCACTCAGACGTTAGATTATTGCCGCTTAATAGAACCGATCCGGATATGAAATAAAGACACTTTTTATCAGTGTTTTCACACTTTTCATTAAACTGCAGAGGTTTAAACTCACAGTTGTATATGGCATTTGTATATTTATGCTCGTATAACCAGGGATCGGCTTACAGTATAGCCCCTAATGATCAGCCAAGACGCTAGTAGATATACAGCTGTTTGTAAGGTAATGGCCTAAAGCATAAGAACGACGTTGTCCAATCAGATTCCTGTGAATTCTGGAGTCCGCCTTAAAAATCA
>JARFOD010158911.1:0-12100 GCA_031763545.1 Mopalia muscosa | reverse complement strand
CAGATAATAAGCTACTGGTGTGATATCATTTCATCAGATCAAAAGTTATCAAGTATTTTGTATCAGCTTCTGCACAATAACAGTTTGATATCTCCATGATGTAGTAAGGATAAACATAGTCTTGATTCGTGCGGTTTGAGCACTGTTTGGTTAAGCCAGAGCTTTCCCAGCAAACAGTGGCTTATAAATTGTGATGAACAGCGCCATAAAGACCAGTTTATACAGTCATCAAAAGGACGAAATTATACCTAATTCAAAACAAACCATCGTTTTGAAAAATATCTTTTGTTTAAAAAATCCTTTCGCCAACCACTATTAAATTTCCGCACATCAAATCATGGCTTGCCGGTAGAAACTGGTCGTTGGAATGGTATACCTTATAACAATTAGGTGATGTACAATGTGTTATAGAAATGTTGTTGGTGACGAGATTCAGCATCTATTTCATTGTCCTTATTTTGGACCTCAGCGAATTCTATTTTGTACCGTATATTGGAGACCGTACAGCCGATATTAATATCGCAAGATGGTTGTTTAATGGTCGGATCAGTATCTCTAGAAAAGGTTCCAAATTTATTAAATATATTTTAAGTCACTTTAATTCAAATCGCCGGTAATATAAATATAAATTAACACAAACATGTTCTTTTCTATGTAATTATGTAAATGTATCTCTTATACCACCGCTGGTGGTCTTGAGAAATAAAGTCATTCCTAGTGTCAACAAATCGATCCATCCTACACATGACTTCTTCCTGTGACATCAGTATAAACAGAGCCGTCGTGGACTGTCAGAACCATTGCAATGAAAACCCAGACTTATATCACAATCGAGCGATTTAATTGTTTATGTTAGAAATGTTCGTATAACAAATGACAATAATAAGTCACAACAAAGTTACTGATAAGACCGATCAGGCCCATGCATGGCTATCATCCAAATAATAAAATTACGAACAGGTTCGTGTCCTCCTACGGAAACGGTCACGATTTTCACAATCTGCAAACAATATTCCCAGAATTCAAGACTGAAGATAAAAGTTGTTCACCGATAGGGATCGGTGCTTGGCGAGCGCTACCGAAAAAAGTCTAACCGGCGTAAGGCAATTTTTTCTCAGAACCGATTGCGCACAACTTTTTCTCCGTAACCCTATCTCTTATGACATGGGCGAGGGAAACAATGACGTCTACACTCATGAATACGTAGTTACACACTTCCGGTTAATGGACTTATCCGTAAGCATATACATTATACTGAAGGCGTATTTCAAAGAATGTATTTTAAGATGTTGCAATGAGACGTCTCCAATGTCTGACCATTCGCATTGCAGTTCCGTTATGATAAATATAGTACTTTTTTTCGTTATAGTTGCTTACAACATGGATGTGAGATGAACAGTTTATTGTCAAAAAGATAGCGAGCATAAACCCTCTTTAACAAAGCTTTTTGATATATTTCACCAATTACAAAATGATCATATCATTTGATTGGGAGGGTTGGGAGGGAGCTGTCTGATGCAAAGTCATTTAAGGGCAACGTGAACACATTCTTTTATGTTTCCTTCTATTTTGTCCTCCTGTGATTGTACTCTATTCGTCCTGTCTCATCTTTGTTTGTCGCCAGTGGCGTCGAGGGCGGTTTCCTTCGTCCAATAGACTGGCACTCCGTCCTGTGAGTGAACTTACCTTAAGTACGGCGTTAAACCGCAATCAAACAAACAAGCAAATGTAATTTGAAATCCGTATCTGTAACAATCGTGCCATGCGTCTCCTATATTTGTCTCGAGATAGGTAAGTAAATCGATTCACACATCTCTCCCCAAAAAAGAAGACATTCCACAAACTGGACAGATCAACGCTTTATATCCGCGTTCTGGTATTTTTGGTTTTTTATGATTTTTTATTCAGAAAAATTTTTCAAAGACAGAAACGTTCCCGGTCGAGATCATGTTAAAGACAAGTATATTTCCACCAATGTCAGCACATGCAATACCTGTGTCTAATCAGTAATTTGTCCGTGGATGTTGCTGTATAGACAGGTAGATATTTGTTTCGTGATAATGATGTGGTTTTCTCTCACATGCTCGCTGGTTTGGAATCTGTTGGGATAAGAGTGAAATGGATTAGCTGTGTTTATTTCTCTGTGGAGGTTCGTCATGCTCGCGTCCATTTCACATGACACGGTGACGTTGTTAATGTCGACAGCGTCTCGCGGGTCCGCGCTAACTTTCAGAAGCAAGCCCTGAGTGAACGAGTGACAACAACCCGCTAACTAGAGGGAGATTAAAGCCGGTGCCTTTGATCTAGGTAAACTCCGACTGGATATAAATGCCAGTAAAGACAGACAGAGATTAAAGGTTTATACATTACAAACGATGTGTTCATTCCGATCCACTTCAAGACGGGCCAACTTGATAAGCTTTAGCCCTGTAAAAAAAATAGTAACTTAATCCAGTTCTACCTTTCAAACTTCAATAACTTCAATGTAATTGAGCTTTGTGAAATCTAAAAATTTCGATCATCTACAATGCTGCAAATCTTTGTAACTTGAATCAACTTTAATTGGCCTGTAAACCTTATAACTTCATCAGATTAAAGCCTGGAGTTACCTGTAGACAAATGAATTCCAACCCTGACATATAACTCAATAAACCTTAATTGTACTTTTGCAATTACTTCACACAATATATGTAATAAAAGAATTGAACAGACTAGACATAATACGCTTAGATTAAATGATCGTGGTTCGCTATAAACTCATCACTTGCTGTCTCTTTTAGCACTGGATGAAAATTAACTTTCCAACATTATGGAAACGCTTCAGATCTTAGCTGTGCTAGAGTCAGCTATTGTTTGAATACACCGCCGTCATATTATAGCACGGGGCGTAAAACACAAATCAATCAATAAATCCTCAATTTGTAGCCTGATTGAAAGTACAACTTCCCAACAAACCAATAAATCTTTTTATTAAATCGCACCAAAAAAATACAATGAACGCCTTTATTATGTCAACCATCCACCCTGATTTAAATATGTTGCGCACTTGTTGACCCGTGAGTTTGACTCTACAGAAACCTGTTGTATACAATGTGAAATTGGAAATTCCCACGAATTTAAGCAGAAAGGATTAAATATCACTATCTGTATTTTGCTCGCTCTTTCTCTGTTCTGTCACTCACAATTTACTTGTCTCTTTCGCTAACAGCTTTGTTCCGCTATCTGTGTATAGGATTCCCTGAAGCACATCGCATTATTAAACTAGTTTCTTTTCAACTCACGAGTTTTATCAACACAGATTACCCCCGACTTTTTAATATAACTGTTTATATTTGGTACGTTTTGAAGTTGTACTAACCAATGGACATTGAAATGAGCTTTTGTCAATGCCTATTTAGTGACTGTTTATTTCACAGCAATTGACATTCATCTAAATGACTTGTTACAACAAAAAGAAATCGCTCTTTTATATAGCAGTCGACCACCGCTGAGAGAAAAAGGGGATTGTTCATTTCTTGTTCAGGTGCCTTATGGAGATTTCCTTATGCCTTCTGAAATACGGATGTTCATTTATAAACGAGACGTCAGTCATATAGACTCCACCCTTTGAACATCTGCAAGCGCTGGTGTTTGGTCGTGACTCGTACGTCTGGGGAACTAAAGCCCTATTGAAGGCAGGCAAGAAAAGCCCTTTCACCGTATGTATCTGTAAACAGAAGCTGTAGTCTGACGTTGAGGATTCGCCGAATGAGGCTTCACGCCCGATAATAATATAGGGAGGCGCAGTGAAAGCACGGACAGCTATTGAAGAGGGCCCTAGTACACTTCACACTGTTGCCAGCCACAATCGCCATTCAGAGTTGACTTACAAATTTGAAACGTGCTAAAGACTTGGCAAACAATACCATCTTGAAGTTAAAATCGCTTTTGATGTCGGCTTTAACAATAACGATGAAATAGAGAGGAACACAGCCCGATGAATAGGCAATAAACACGGCTTTTTTTAACCCTGCTGAATCGGCTTAATGAGATTTGCTACCCACGTAGAATGGACGCGGACCTGAGCGAAAGCCTGTCATTGGACCAAGTCGTGTACCCTTGTTATTAAGACTTGCTGTGAATTATTAGAATTTGATGTCGAAATTGAATAACCAAGTCTATGATGGAGACACATCAGAAGAAAAGTAACAGTAATATACATGTAGAAAAATCCACCCACTGCAAAACAAAACGAAGTATATCAAACTGTTTTTAAGCAATGTATTGTAATGTACTGAATTTTTTATTTTATGGATTAATTACTTAAAATAATTATATTGTTCTTTTATGATATCTTTGATCCTTAGGGTTTCCAATAGCATGAAATAAACTCTTAATGTTGTAGATAGCACCCGAGCCTCTCTGATAATATTGATACCAATTCCTGCTTTTAACAATTAATTTACCGATACATGGTTTTGGTCAATTTATAAGGTGAGTGGTTTCTGTGGATAGACAAACAAATTTATATTATATTCTCATATTGAACCCGTAAAACCAACTTAGCCATGAGCCCGTGTTTTCCTCGCTACTAAGATTCAATGTCAAGACTTATTGTCAACGAAATTAAATTACGTACATTGTCAGTGAAGTTTTGGCTGTTTTAATAAGCCTGCAAGAAAATAACAGAAATCGGCACACCTCAGTTATATCAAACTGACGAACAAAATCTATAAACAGTGTTAATACGAAAAAAATGATAGTTAGATATTATAATATTCGGCATGTGAAAAGAGCCTTGATAAAACCATTGCTAATATATGCATGCGAACTCGTGTCATATCCTATCAAACAGGAGAGAACAAAAAATAGAAAAGAATTACTTTCGAATTTAACTGGCTAAAATCATGTATCTGGAAATTGTATGACATCCAATTGAAGATTGCGATCTGAATTTGACCTGTAAGGCTGGGTTATTGAGTGTTCTGGAGAAACATGACATTTACTGTCTCTGGTCTAAATCCACGACAGCTAACACAACACCACGTACACTATTTAACTCCCTCACAAACCTACCTTTGAAATACAGTACTAATCAGATGTGAAGCAAACCGCGGCTCACTTTGATCTGAATGAACAGGTATAGTCACGTGACCACACACCTGCACTTCAATCAGCAGTCCACTTCCGGTCAAATTGTCTCGCGAAAAATATCCCCTTCTATTTTAATTGATTCATTTTTTTTTTAACTCCAGCATGTAAGCAGAAGTTATTGGTCAATGTACTGATCCGACTGGATTAAGTGTTAATCCGTCTAAAGTTTTTGATAATCCTCCGTTCACTACATCATCAAGCTGTATCTACCTTTACAAACACCTAAGGAAACATCCACTACATGGCAGCAAAATAACTAAGAAAATATTTAATATCACAGGTATGTGATATTCTAATAATAAGCAGATAAACCCGTTCATATAAGACAGTGCCGATAATTGGAAAATAGTTCAATTAAACTGGAGTAGATAAAATAAAAAATGAAAATTGTCTTTTCATTCTAATGTTCTTAATGTAAAATTAGAGGACATATATGTTTGTAGTTTAAAATCAAGCTGGTACATTTGGTATATCATGTGTTTCCTTTTATCCGAGTGCTAAATTGTCACCGATACAGAAATAAAACACGTTTTAAAAAGATATTATTTCGAAGAAAAATTTTATATTAAAGAGTTTCCTATCGCAAAGATGGAGAGATGCACACTGGCACGATAGACATATATAAAACTTACGTTGTTTTTTTAAGTCTTGATACTTACCATAAATTCAAAACCACCAACTATTTTTTTATTATTTTACCAAGGCGTGTTCAGAACAGAATAGGCCGGAATGAAAGGTTTAAAGGTGTCACTTGTTTTATAAGGTGGAATGACAAACGTTTGTTGCAACGCTAACTGTTCTCGGTAATTTGGATCAATCTAATGTGACGGGCTTTTATTGCTTAGAAACAACATGTGCTATATGGATAGGTTGCTGCTAATTGGCCACAATTTTTAGGTACATTGCTTGATTGATTGATTGATTGATTGATATTTTACGCCATGCGTCAGGGAATTGCATATATATGAGGGCGTGAATTCCAACAATAATTGGCACTAGCACAATAATAAATTGTCAAGTGTTTGGAAAGTTAATATCCACCAGTAGTCAGTAAAGAACATCATTGTATACTCTCCAAACAAACTACTCCTAGACAGAGAGCCATTTTTGAGTAGACGATTTTTGATTGAACAGTTGGTCAAATTGAATTATAAACAAATTATATATCTATCATATAGATGATAATCAACCAGGACATAGTCTAGAAGGGATCATTTATTATTAACCAATCATTCAGTCAGTCTACAAAACATAAAACAGTCAACTGAATAGCGTGACCAATTATTCTCCAACTATAATTTCGAATATCAAATGAATTTGACGCCCAATCATTTATCGATCCATCGCCAGCCTTTTTTTATATCTAAACAAAATGATGGCAAAGCTTATTACGTTTTGGCACAAGATTACGAAAGGTTAAATTCTTGTCTCCGATGACTAAAACAGACAACGTCTTAATAGTTTAATATCAGCTTATCAGTACAGCTCATCAAGGGTGTGAAGTCCGCGTCACTGCTATATCCATGCAGCGCCGTCCCGTGAAGCCTCGCTCCGAACCTTCTCTGTATGACCCCGGCTAGATTAGCCCTGATTACAGAGAAACTCTCCCGTTCTAAATTTCCTGGGTTCACCTCTCAGAATACGCCTTACAAAAAGCAGTCTGACTGGCAATCGAAGACACCACGTTTTACAATGGAGAAAAGGAAAGGGACATTACGGGAGGTTTGGTGTAAAAGTTGAGAGGAAATGAAGTGAGACGGCGGGTCAACACACGCTAAAACAATTAACAATCAGAACGCCGAGAAAATCATGCAAGCAATCGCCACTTTGTAAAGGAGAACAATGTTCAAGTGAATACTGTGACATGAGGCTATAGCACTACACAGATCGTCTACTTTCAATTTCCATAAAAACGAATTAATGCCCGATAAGAGAGAGTCGTGCTATCCTCGAGCTTCCTGTCAACTGGCCTTCTAATCAGCCAGTATATTCACTATTCAAATAATTTATTCCAACCTTTGTCAGAATGCCTTTTATTATTCATTCTACAATGTCGCCTAGCTAAATCAGTCATCGTAATCAAGCTTTATTAAATCAACTTTGCTTTATCTTCTTGTTGTTGTCGTTAAGGACTCGTGTGAAGTGAACATGTTTCCAAAGTTCTTATTCCAAATTTACGAGCCTTGGTCTCGTGGGAGAGTTCTTCTACATATAAGGAAACACATTGTGACAAACCCACATGTGGTGTATCAGTCAAGTGTTCTCTTGCAACATTTCACTTTTAAAACTGGCAAAATACGTTATTTCTGTACTAATCCGATGTTAGATCAACTGAATTCAATACCAATTATAGAACGTTGGTCGTAATTATTGTGGGTGAAAAAATGGTACAAATAATGGTCGTATATAATCAGACAGACATTTATGTTGTCCACGTATAGACAAATCATGATCTTCCGCTACGAAAAGGGAACAAATTATTGTCGTTTATAAATCGGCAGACATATTTGTTGTCTCTGTACACTTCTGGTCATAAAAGTCACATCAATTCAATTGTTTACAAAATTTAATTATTGTGTCGTAAAATTGTAAACGATCAAATTTCATAATTTATCGATCGTTTACACCCGAAAATTGTTAGATGTTCCCGACATGATTTTGGTACGGAGCAAGCAGCACACAGGTATAACTGCTAATCAAACAGTATACGTTATACTTCACCCTATTCCATGTATTTTGTTAGGACGTGGGATTATTTCTAATGTTAATCATCATTACGATTGTATTTATTATTAAAAAACGAAATATTAATCGTTTTGTTCACAGCTGAGCTAATAATACCATATGTATTAAATAAAATATTTGTATGCAATTTATATATTTATTTTCCGTCCTATTGTTCCTCGTTTACTAAAGTTGTCGAAATTGCCATGTGAATAAATATAATTGTTTATAACAAACAATTTATTTATCCTTCCTATGGCACATTATTACCGAGTTTATATTGGTGAAGCGTAAACAACTGAGATTCTAACATTCTCTTATGTGCTATATACTGGAAATTTACAGCCGAATGTTTTCAATGTTAAATGGACGTCTTTAATCTTGATTTAAACTTGAATCACAATCAAAATTGACCCTTTTTGTGCTGTTTTCATACAGATATATCAAAAAGAAAAAACGAAAAACACTTGCTTAATTTTTAACGGAAAGTTGTAGTGATAATAGGATTCGTGTGCAGCTAGATATTTCATATACGTATACTAATTAATAAATATACATACTGGCAGTTCATCAACCATCTCGACTTTAACATGTGATAAACGATATTGTCCTCTGAGAGTAGAAAATATTCTTATGAAATTAATTATATTTTTATTTTGCTATATAGAATGGTTCGGGATGCGAATTATCAGATAATACCCAAATCCAGCAACGTTTCTGAAGCAGGAATTACTCATTGTCATAAAACACAAGAGTGAATACCTATCCTGTAACAATCTGGTTGAAAGCGGAACACAATTTTCGCCCGGCCATGTCGTATTGAGCGGCCTTTGAAAGTGCATCAACACAATAGTGGATATTATTAGATCCGATTTTAATGGGATCGATGTTTGCGACATCGTCATCCTGATACATCGATTTTGACGTCTTTTGAGGAGAGAACTTGACTGGGGCTGACGGTAACAAAACGTATTCTCCAAGTCTCCGGCATAAAGCTTCTTTAATTATAACAAACTTTCTCATCAATCTTGAAATATTAATTTTTAACGCGAAAATAATAACACCCATATTTTGGAAACAATGTCACTATTGCCTCTTCTTTGATAAATTTTGAGATAGTCCACATCGCATTCAACCAATTTCAAAACACCATTTGATAACTTTGTGTTACGTTATTCAGGTTTTTTTTAAAATGATTTTGTTTTTATTGTACCGGTATTGAAGAAACATCCGCGAAACCGGTGAGCTATTTTTCGTTTGTTTGATTGGGGTTTAGCGCCGTGCTGACGGTTACTTCACTCATATGACGGCGTGTCAGCCCATTGGTGAAGGGAACCACCATCGACACCACTGGCAACAAACAAAGAATAAAAGGACAAAAACAGGACGCAATACAGAAAATAAAAAACAGATCGGCTGCCTGTTCCTCTTTAGCTCTGAGATCATCCGGGCAACAGGAAGATCCCTCCAACCAACCGCATAGCCAGCTTTATTGACACTATACATATGTGGTCAACCATTGCATAACCAAAAACACTATCCATGGTTAATTACCGTGGCAACAATTTTTACGCAAAGCCGTAGTTCCATTTTTTTGGGTTAAATCCTCTATTTACATGTAAAAAAACAATGCTATGCTTCGAAGAAATATCAAGAAATAAAAAGCAGAGATTTCATTTCAATGACAATAAAGATTTAATCCAGCACTTAATGAGGTCATTTAAACACAGAATAATCTTATCAACCGACCAATAAAATAGACATTGTTCTGCATTGTCGTGTGATGGGTATACATCAGCCAATCAAGTCGATCCATACCTTGTTGACATAAAACATGGAGGTAAATATGACGTCACAGGTTTTAGAAGAATTCGATTCGTACAAATTATAAAACAACATTTTAACAAAACTCTAACACGAGACATGTGTGAAGTATAAATGTGTGAAAGGATTTCTGTAAATAAAATAAATAAAAAAGATGATTCAGACAGAAAGTTTGTGTAAAGGACTAACAAAAAACAGAACTGAGTTTTTACAGAACATAAATACCTGGATGGCTTTTCAATGACGTGAAAGTCCATGAGTTATTTTATAATTCGATTCAATATAAACACAGTTCATTCAAATAGAGTACACTGCTCTTCGTTCATATATGCTACACATTGTTTGACCAGATTTCTGTTGCATTGTCTTCTATGACACAATTCAGTCTTCCAAGCAATACTGTGAGATTCCACAATCTATATAACAACAGTGGTGCCCTCACGCTTCTCGAAAACTCTCGCACGCATTGAGTCCAAATCTCGCGCAGGCGAGAATATAGCTTGTTGCGGTCTGAGAACTGTAGGTTTGATACTGTGTGCCGGAAGCGGTTCTGATCTGGCCACCAACCCGTGACCGGCAAATAAAGGTTTTGATGAGAGAGTATATGGGTAAGATAAAGTCGCATGACTGACGGGAAGTGGAAAATTGCCGCCCGGATATCGTCCGGCTATCCAAGAGTGACTAGTGACGGGCATGTAAGCGAAACCGGGAGGGGCGACAACTCTCGATGAGGGGACATCACGTGGAAATGTTTGTAAGTTTAAAGGCCTGGAGGGGGGACTCCTTGAAGAATTTGAATCTTTGTCTGAACTTTTATTATTGAGAAATTCTGACACGGACCAAATTCTCGGCCTTGACTGACCACTCGATACTGTTGTTGATGCACTGGTGTCTTTGTTCGATTTACCACTGCTCTCTGTCTGACTGGAATTTTTGCTGAGTGAGTTGTCTGTCTGACCAGAGGTTGCTGGGGAGGAGGGACGGCTAGATTCTGGTATTCTGGGAGACAATAGATGAGACTTTGTGGATAAATTGTGAGACATTTGGTCACAGTCTGAGACATTCACGTCTGAATCTTCACCGGGATCCGAGTCTTCCGACCTCACGTGTCCCACTCTCCGAGATTCGACTTTATCTAACTTCTCACTCTCCACAGCTAAAAAAAAAGGAAAAGTGTTTGGTTAAAACATGTTTTACAAAACAATTTTCGCATAAAACTATAGTGAGACACTTCAATTGATAAAAATAGAATTACCTCATACATAGCCCAACCAAAACACCCGAACACAATTGGGTTAATTTGTTTCATTCCGTACTGACTTTGAGTTCACTCACGTGACAGCATGTTAGTGCACGAGTACAATTGGGATTATAAAGTCTATATATAAATACTTCTGCAAAACGTTTTATGTCCACCAAAATACCATTGAATGTAAGTTCGTTGTTACAAATCTAGCAAGTGGTCGAGTAAAATCAACCACAATGCAAATTCCCGGAGTAGTCACTGTGGTTTTTACCTCAAGCAGCTTAAATACAGAACTTTTGTAAAAAAAATTAAAAAAAGGAGGCACATTTTTTTTATTAAAATACAGCTGGTTGCTGCTGTTAACTTGTTTAATGAATTATTTGAGTGCACGGGTTGATTATTAGGCGGATATCAGTGAGGAAGTTTTGGGAACGTCAGTTAGAGACGAGCGCCTTGATTTCCTGAGACAAACACCCCTGGAAGTCTACTGGGTCGTGCTGCACATGTCCGGGAAGACAGGTCGCTGTTTGATTTAGCCAGTACTCGTAGAATTGCCGAAGTTCACCGGTTATTGCTGTTGAGTATGGGTCAATTGGTTGTACGAACTAAAGGGAAATTAACTCTGTATTTATTGCTTTTAATCCGTCTCAATCTGACTAGCCCTGCCCTCAAAGTCTGGTCACATTTCTAAAAAACAATGTCACGTGCATACAAATAGTTCTTCTTACATATTGACGTTCCTCACCATTGCAAGCAAATAAAAGGGGAAAAAATCTCTAAAAGATTAATTACATTTTAATTCAAACTGAAATGAAGTCAACTGTCTTGTTATAGTAAATTATAATTATGTTTCACACTAAGTCGGTTCCATTATATTATATATTCCGTGTAAAAGAAAAGCATCTCAAATATGTCCCCCCCAGTTAACGTATGCTGATGTTCACTTTTCCAACAGATAATAATGTTTTTATTAACTCATAAGAAAATATTCCGGAGAAACCAAACACTGTCAGATATTTTAAAATATATAGTAACCAACATCCCTGTACTAGTGGAGTTACTGTTTAGACATATATATAACAGGCAGTATTAAGATAGTACACAAGTAGTGCAACTCCGAAGAATGAAAGACTCATTTTGACTGAATATTTCGGCTTTATTTTGACATCGTCA
>JARFOD010158900.1:0-12102 GCA_031763545.1 Mopalia muscosa | reverse complement strand
TAATCAGCTTAATTCTAAATAACCCCTGGCCAGTAAAGAGCTTAATGTCGCAGCTGTAGTGATTCTACACTTGTTTAGTACATAATTACTTTGAAAAGGAATTGTTGTCCCCAAATATACAGAAAACTAAGATGTGGAAGGAAATATTTGCCAAGGGAGATAATACCAAAATAATTTTTTTTATGAAAATGAGACAAAATTTTAATTACAGAAACACGAAATATGGCAGTTAAAAAATGTTGTAGTAAGTTTTCCCATTGGAGCAGCATATTTATTTATGATAGGCATGTGACTTGCTGCAAAAAATGTACAGATACTCAGCAGATCTATTTGTTCCTCTGATAATCTTAACATAATATACAAGTTATGCTGCTCCAAACTCTTTTTGTTGGAGTCACACTAATTGAATATGATGAATACACATTAACTCATGGCTCTTGGGAGCATGTTCATGCACTACCTGATAGACCACTGTCTCACAATAATGAGAGGAAATCTGCCCTCGTTCAATCATGCTTCAATTCCCTGTGACATGAGTATGTTCTCCATAACATAACTTACAAATAGCCCCAACCATCAAATTACTGCTAGTGTCCAACAAATAAGCCAATGAGATTTGGTTTATCTGATTGGGAACTAATGGAAGCAGGTGTTGTGAGACAAATATTAAGATGTCCGGTTGGATTTTGAGCAATAGGTCCTTCTTGACCTTTGAACTCATCAAATCAATTCACAAAACTTACAGTCAGTAACGTGCATATCTAGTTCATATCTGGATGTTGTGTATAGTATGTAAGAGACAGAAGGTTGGAGTCTGTGGCCCACTGAGGTCCTGGAAGCTCTGAGGGTGCTGAAAGTCTGTAAATGAGTGATAACATGTTATTTAGATTTTATGCAATTGCACTTAGTTAGGATGATTTAAGAAGTTTCTAAGACTGTTTCTTTTAGTTTGTTTGACATTTAAAGTAACGTTCGATGGATACTGTTGTTATTGTAGTGAGCTGCAAGCCCACAGGGAAAAGGAATAGTATTCGTTATAAAATGGGTCAAAAATTTATTTTTGTTGATACAAAGAAAATATAGTTTGATTTTGGGATTTTTCTTTGATAACAGAAAGTCTATTGTCACACTATATGCAACTGAATTATTCACACATCTTGGAAGGCACAAAACAGGGAGTGACCACACACTCCCTCTGAGGGTCACATCTTTAGAAGAAAGGCAGCATTAACAACTTCATGAGCTACTCATATGTTTTTTGTAGTGTCAATTTGATGACAATGTAAAGAAAAAGTTCAAGTCAAAAATATTTTTTCTTCTATCTTCTGTCGTTTTGCCACTGGTCAATGTTGACATTTTTGTCTAATGCTTGTTACTAATTTTTATTTGAGAAAAACAAGGAATTTTTAAAAATCTTTCTATAAAGTAGGCAGCAGTCAATACTGCCTGCGTATCGCTTTTTAATGAAAAAAACTGGTTACTATTTCGCTTTGTTGCCTGTTAGAACGAGCTTTGAAATAGAATAATCTGATTTCAGAATTATGATTTATTCACATTTTAGACTTCATTTTCTTGCTTTTACTATTTGAATGCTCAGTGGAGATAACTATCGATTGTTTGCATTACACTTTTCAAAATGACAAAACAGCTTGTCTTTGTTTGTTACCAGTGACGTTGAGCAGATGGTTGGAAGAGCTTGAGGTTGTTGCCAGGGACATCAAGGGTGGTTTCCTTCACCCATTGGGTCATATGAGTGAAATAACTTCAAATATTGCGTTAAACCCAAATCAAACACACATTTGAAAATCTACAGTTACCAAATCAGTGTAAAAGTAAAGCCGTTCGGTTCAATAAATTGTCACACAAATTCGTTCGTTCGCTTAGTTGACTTCCATTTATTACGGGCTCACATTTTTTTACAACCACCTTATCAAACCCCCTCGCTCAAAAACCACCACCCGGAAACAGAACTCTTCTCTCGCTGGAGGTACATAACAATCATTTTTAAGTAAACATGACTGATACTTCCGGTCTGCAGTAATTTGTCGATATTGACAATGAGAGTTAACTGCTTGAATCATTTTCTATCAATCCTTGGGTTTTAAGAATTTTGTGTATTTCTGACACTCCTACAGTACATATTCATAACAACAAAATATCGCGAAGATGAACATTATTTTATCTATATAAAAACAAAATAAATATTTAAAAAATACCAGTTTTTCTTTGTTTTATTCATTTGAAATTTTTTCCATCCTCGACTCTGTTGGTAAAGTGAGAGTTCTAGTAAAATACAGATGACAAATAAATAACTGTGTCAAATTTGTTGTCCTGTATTATTTATTGATTATACTTTTAAAACAGTTGTAGAGTCAGAGAGCAATACACTTCATGTTTTATAGTTGGGTCTGAGAGGCAATTACCATTGTTGTACAATGTCGTCATATAAAGGGAATTACGTGCCCTTGCCATTAAAATAAAGTATTCAATCAAAGTTTCTCCCCTAGAACTATGCTTGTGGGAGATATGTTTCTACTACGGCATGAGCAATCTACATCAATTGTATCTAGAATCTGGTGATAATAAGACAGAAACTTATGAATATACAACCTTTGATGTTTTGATGCTCATCCGTCTAACATTCACATGTCATTTCTCCCTGCAAATAAATAAAATGCAAACACATCGCAGATTTTTGTAAGATCTCTTTCGTAAGATTTCAGTAGCCCTTAGGAGAGCTTTTTGTGGTATGTGACCAGTATAAGTATACTTCACAGCTGTTTTCTTTGTGCACAACAAAAGTACATTGTACTCCTTGGGGTGTTTTAAGAATTGTTCAGTAATGAGAGTCTATGGCTTTTTACCATTACACCATCTTAATCTGACAGATCTTCAGGTTATGGGACACTTCATGGGACAGAACTTGAGTTTGTGGGTTACTTCATGGGACAGAACTTGAGTTTGTGGGTCACTTCATGGGACAGAACTTTAATTTGTGGGTCATTTCATGGGACAGAACTTGAGTTTGTGGGTCACTTCTTGGGACAAAACTTGAGTTTGTGGGTCACTTCATGGGACAAAACTTGAGTTTGTAGGTCACTTAATGGGACAGCACTTGAGATTTTGGGTCACTTCATGGGACAACTTGAGATTGTGGGTCACTTCATGGGACAGAACTTAAGGTTGTGGGTCACTCTCTTCCACTGTAAACTGGATACGGTCTGTCTTTGTTTTGACGCAGATTTCTGCTACACCTAAATTTCACAGCGACTATTGCTCACACCGTTCATGTTATTAGGAGGTGTTTTAGATTTGGCCGGAACAACACAAGGATGTGAACATGTTACACCACTTCCTATATCTCTTACTTCCGTCTGTGCTTATAATTTGAGAAAATTCCACATGATTTTCTGTTTGAGGTGCCATGTTGATTGGTTTTGAAGGTCCCACACTCCAGTGTTCCTTCCTTCCTCTCGAAACGATTTGCAGATCCAGTTATCTGTACGGTTTCCTGGGGGCTGGCTTGCTGGTTTAGAATCAACAGCAGTCTGCCACATACAAAACCTTTCCTGGGCCGTAATCCAGGACAGCTTCGAGAAAGACTACTGGGAACTTTCTCTCAGTTTTGGTAAAGCTCTTTTGTGAAACCTTTAATCTCTCAACTGTTTCTTGATATTCTGGTGGACAACATTTGGTTGCCGGGAATGCCTTGCCTGTGATTGGATAATTGTCCTCGTAAATTCGTCACTGTTTCTGCTTTCCCGTATGCATACTCACAGTAAACATTCCTCATACTTTCCATGGCAGCCATCCTTAATCTAATACTGTAGCGAAAGGCTCGTTGATTGTTCCTTGTAGCAGCGTTGTATCGAAGACGCAATTCCTTCAATTTGCTGTTGAGCAGAATTATTTGGCTACATGCTTTTTTGAAACTAGTTTGAGACTGCATCAAGTTTGCATATAGCTTTTCAGGGCAGGAATCTAGGGCAATATCCATATCCATTAGGAATCCAAAGTGGGTCAGTGGTAATACTGTTTTCTGATCAGCTCTAGAAAGTGAAGTGGCACAGGCTAATCACAGGTAAGGTTTTATACTGGAACCAATAGACCTTGAGTGAACATTACAGAGTGGCAGCAACAAGAAAGCTGACACATGTCTTAACAAGCTCCACTTCCCCTGCCTACTGCCAGCCATGCCAGGCCAGTTGTGACTGAGTGTGACACCTGGGCCCCCTACTGGTCAAGTGGTCATCCATACCTCTACTGTGACAATACTGACCATTGAGTTGAGCTCCTTATTAACACCTTAAGCCCCAAACTGAGCACCTCCTACCAAAACACTGGCCATTGTTCAGTCAGCTTTAATGGCCAGATCAGTGAGTTCTCTTAGGACTGCTCATAGACTATGGAGCAATGTTTACAATGCAATAACATCGACCATTCTTGTTGACAATACAGTAGGCTGGTTGACTTGCCTTCAGTGCTTTTAAGTAAGTTACCTAATGAGTCCACCCTGCCCATCTATGTCTATTTGTTTTTTCATCATCCCACTTGTCTTCATTGTTAATAAGAAAGCTTTTTTCTGTCAGCCAGCTTCAATTTCTGGTCATTATTTTACCTGATTAGTTTTTTCTTACCCCTCTTGATATGGGTAATATGTTTTTAACATACCTCTACTGCCTTTACTAAGTGCTTGAGGAATATACATTTTCCCAAAAAGAGCAAAACTGTAAAGATGGTTGAGATAGGGAGTAATAATTCCCTAAAATAAATGAAATAGACCATAATTTGATCTCTTTGCTTCTAACTGAGTATTAATAAGTAAGGATTTTTTATTTATGAAATTAACATTCAAATTAAACTGGCTTCTTGTCATTGAGATTTGACAGTTTGTTATCAATATTGAAAACATAACTGTTAACCAGAAATCTAAAAAAAAAATTTATTGATTTTATTATTAGAAAAAGGGTTTATGATTTGCCAGTTTCTTTCTTGTTAAAAATTTGCATGGACCAGCGGTTTCCAGAGACCTTGTCACCCCTCTGTCATAAAAAAAGGGATGGCTGGAGAAAGGTTTAGATTTAGTTCTAAGACTTTGATCTCACTGTTTACAACAAATTTCAATGTTTGTATGTAGCAGTGGAAAACCGATTAGACAGGTATTACATACCAGGTACAAACACATCAGTGTTTTGAATACACCAGTGGCAAACAGATTAGCCAGGTATT
The DNA here is from genome assembly GCA_031763545.1 of Mopalia muscosa. Classification (NCBI taxonomy): domain Eukaryota; kingdom Metazoa; phylum Mollusca; class Polyplacophora; order Chitonida; family Mopaliidae; genus Mopalia; species Mopalia muscosa. The sequence continues at coordinate 6,873 of JARFOD010158900.1, read as the reverse complement.
ACATACCAGGTACAATCACATCCAAACAACACTGGACTTGTTAATTGGATTTACGAAAGTAAGAAACCTGACACTGAGCCTGTTTGATTGAATGTGTAACCCATTATGTGATTCACTCTGTTACAGAGAACTTTTATATAAACATTTATTATCAGCTGTTAATCTGGCTGTTACTGTGTTCTACAGTAATGCAGATATCACAGGGTGGTTTTTATGAGGTTTCCCACCACAAACTGGCAATACAAAGTTGTCCATTAAATTAAACAGTTCAGTTGATAAAATTAACATAACTTTAATGCATGAATCAACCAATAAGTAAACTTAAAACATTAACGGTAAAAAAAAAAATGGAAAGTGAATGTTTAATAAAATTTCAGTGACATAACTTTATATAAAAGTAAAATTAGATAACAAATCTTTGCAAGTATAACAAGTATTTTTAAAAAAGCAGCTTTGGAAAGGAATACAATCCTACTTCAAATGCTTCAAACAACCATCATGTGTATGTTGAAATGTTGACTTGAGTTTTAGCTTTTGAAGCTAGACTTAATGTCAAAATGATGCCTGGGTTTGAGGTTTCTGTTGCCCTGGTGCTCTCAACGTTAATGGGCAACATGAAGTGGATTTGGTTTGTCAATATCAACATTCAAGAAAATTATTTTAAATGCAAATATTTACAAAAGGAAAAAAGTTAAATTCATTTTAGTCCGCCCACTTTTATAGTCATGCCACTGACAAGGAAGTCATACCTCCTTGACATTCAAGTTCAAGTATTAGCTTGGCTGTTGTTGGAAAAAGACCTAGTTAATGAGATTATCTAAGTAAAGAATGACTTTGATAATGGCACTGGCAACAGGTTGTGAAGTGGTAACAACAACAACAACACATCTGCCACAAGGAGTCCTGTAGCAGTATAACCAGTCACTGTGGACTTTGACAATGGCAGATCTCTTTTCATTGTGTCCTCTTGACTCCATTTGTGTAGCCCCACCCTTGGGGTTTTGTAAGCTACCCATTGGTTTCATAGCTATGTAACAATCCATATACCATACTAACTGTTCATCTATTTGACAAATTCTTGCAATGATATGAACCCCCTGGCTGAGCAGTCTGTTTAAAGACTAGCAATGTTGTCTTTACTTAGAACTATAGGAAGATTAACTGTCCAACTTGATCAATCTCTTAAATATATTAATTCATTATAAACAAGGCAAACAATTGCAAATACCTAAATTGCTTTATAAACAGGGCAGACAGTCACAAATATTTAAATTGATTCATAAACAGGGCAAACAATTCACAAATATTTAAATTGCTTCATAAACAGGGCAAACAATTCACAAATATATAAATTGCTTCATAAACAGGGCAAACAATTCACAAATATTTAAATTGATTCATAAACAGGGCAAACAATTCACAAATATATAAATTGCTTTATAAACAATGCAATACATTTTCAAATATATAAATTGTTTTATAAACAGCGCAAACAATTCACAAATATATAAATTGCTTCATAAACGGGGCAAACAATTCACAAATATATAAACTGCTTCATAAACAGGGTAAACAATTCACAAATATTTAAGTTGATTCATAAACAGGGCAAACAATTCACAAATATATAAATTGCTTTATAAACAATGAAATAAATTCTCAAATATATAAATTGTTTTATAAACAGGGTAAACAATTCACAAATATATAAATTGTTTTATAAACAGGGCAAACAATTCACAAATATATAAATTGCTTTATAAACCAGGTAAACAAGGTAATAGATTCTTAAATGTATAAACTGCTTTATAAACCAGGTTATAAATTCTCAGATATATGAAAACGAAAAGCTTAATAATAAAGCAATTTTGAAAGTTTACTTTTGAAAATGTTTTTTTTTTCCACAACAACTTTTCATTCAGCTGATGTTAAGGTTGGACATTTAACATGAACGCTATTAAAAGAATTCATAGTTTCTTTTGAAGTAGGAGTCCTCCGGCTAAGGGCAGTTTGATTGAAGAGTAGCAATGCGTCTACTAAGTACTGGAGGGAGATAAACATTCCAACATTATGGAAAATCTTGGTTGTCCTAGACCGCTGTCATATTAGTGGATTATCATTGAATGTGCAACAGTGCTCCTCTTCTCAGCATTGGAGAAAGATACATTTTCAACTTAGAAATGCTACTTTGTGTCTGTCTGTTCGTCCCTCTATCACCAATGTTATGAACAGGCTTGAAAGCAAATTCACTGTAACTTCAAACTTGTACCGTATATGTAGCTTCCTCCTGTTAAGACGATGGATGGGATTGCATTTCACCCATATTGTGTAACAAAATGGCCATGATTGCATAATTTAGTCTATGCTTGTATAATGTCGAAACATCTTTTGACACTTACCGTACCGGTACAGCTATCTCAGAGGTGAATGGAAGCAATATTATTACACTAAAATGTGTAATGTTTTCCACCTAAAGTGGATTAATACTAAAACAGAAAAATATGTCAAGCAAGCCAGTTTCTTGGGTAGTATTAGCCTTTTGCAGTGGACCTCTTTGCTACGCATCCTGTTTTATCATTGCAACTGTCATACAGCCCTGGAGCTATTGGCTGTAATATTTCCTATCTCATGTGTATTTTAGTGTAGCAATTTACTGTTGAATAGATCTATGTCGTATATACATGAAACAGTGTTGAGCACAATTTTTAATAAATTATCAATCAATCAATACCCTTAATGCGATATATTCAGTTTGTCTGTTTTGTCAATTTTGTCAACTCCGCTTTAAAATCTCTAGCGGGCGGTTGGAAGGAGCCTCATGTTGCCCTGGTGCTCTCAAAGCTAAAGAGGAACCGGAAGCCGATCTGTTTGTGGTGTCTGTATTGCGTCCGGTATTTGTCCCGTCCTGTCTTTGTTTGTTACCAGTGGTGTCAAGGGTGTCATTGGGCTGGCGCGTCATCATATAAGTGAAATACCCTTGAGTACGATGTTAAACCCAAATCAAACAAAGTGAAACAAACAAACAATCTCTAAATGTCTTTAGGGCTTGAAATTCTTTCACACATCTGTGTTTCTTTTCCCAACTCAGTTGCCCCGTGAGGGAGCGGGTGGGCCATGGCCCTGCAGAATACTCCGACGGTTTCCTCGGTCGATCGTAAGAGGCAAGAAAAGAGGTTGCTTTCTGTTGCCCTGGGGTTCGCAGAGCTAAAGGGTAATGGGAAGCAGATTTGTTTGTGATGTTCTGTATTTTTGTCTGTTGTCATATAAGTGAAATACCCTTGAGTACGACGTTAAACACCGATCAAACAATCCCAACTCAATTGGTTGCAATAGCATATCTTAGACATGTTCCCATACTTTCAGAGAAGTTTGTAAACTCGTGGAGTTTTTAAGATATTGTATTATTAATCAGATGAAGGCAATAAGCAGTGGATGACTAATTCCAAAACAATAGTACAATAACTTGGATTACTCATGATATTATTGTCTGTAAGATCTGTGTATTTAATTGTCGACCTTACCGTTCTGAGGTGATTTGAAAGCTGAGGTGTTTTTGGCAAGTTACTTTTAAACAGTAATTAGCGACAGTTACTACCTAACTAAAATAGTTGCTTTGTTACAAATAAATAAGAAACAAGTTACTTCAGAAAGTAACTATTGAATTACTTTCAAGTAAATTTTTAAATGCTCAAATTTGACCCAACCTCCACCCCAACCTGGAAGAGATATCAGTTAGATTTCCCATGACGGAAAAAGAAGCACTGTTATTTATAACGGTGTTATTCCCATTGCTGTTATTAGTCATAAAGGGAGATAAACTGGTTATTCTTATAACTGAAATTGTCTCTTATGGCCTTGACAAATAGCAAATTAAATTGATGTGGTTCGTCATCAGAGACTTAGCCAGAAATCAGAAGTATGGTGTCCAAAATTATCAGTTTGCTTCACTTTTGAGTTTTGAAGTAACTGGGTGTCCAATTTTGACAGATTTCCTGTTTCTTGCATGTCAAAGTTTGCTAAAACAGGGTGTCCAAATGAGGCATTTTTTTTAATTCAGGGTGTCTAAATGACTGGTGCCCAACCCTCTGCCTAAGCCCTTGTTGGTCAGTGGTCAAAAGGTGAGATAAGTATTTGCTTATATTTTGTCGCCTAAACCATTGACTTACAAAAGCGCAGTATAAATCATCTTTCTAGCCAAGGGTTACTATTCTGAGCTACTCAGCATTTGAACCCTTGGCAGATAATTAATGTACAATGAGAGCTTCAGCTACGCCATCTGGCGGATAAAATGATCAAGGTTCTAGCTAACTCCTGCGGTTAACAGTTACATTTGCCGCCAAATTCACTAGCCAAGTCTTTTAGTAGCACAACATCTGATTGGATGAGTAGAAGTTCCTACGCATCCAATCAATTGCGTGAAAGCAGAGTCCCATTATACAGGACTTATCTGCCAAGGGTTTGAATGCAGAGTAGCTCGGAATAGTAACCCTTGGTTAGAGAAGATGAGTATAAATATGCAATTAGATTGAATGGTTAGGTAAGGATACTACCTGTTATATGAGTTACAGATTGATCTCCCCTTTTAACTACTGGCTATTAAACCGTAATGGCTAGAGCTCTGACAGGCTTTATGAGCAGGGCTCTCCTGTCGCATTTAATACAGGGCAACAACTGTATTTGTTCTCTCCATCATAGGAGACGGAGGGCTGGGGGGAGCTTCCTGTTGCCCTGGCGCTCTCTCTGCAAAAGGTGAGCAGGAGGCCGATCTGTTTGTGATGTCTGTGTATTGCGTCCTGTCATTGTCCAGTATTTGTCTCATCTTGTCCAAACTTTGTCTGTTGTCCTTGGCATCTAGGGTGGTTTCCTTCACCCCATGGGGCATGTTGGTGAAATAACCTAGTACAGCATTAAACACCAATCAAAAACAAACAGAAACAAATGGTGTTGAAAAGAGAAAGTTTTGCTCTTTCCAATTGTCTGTGTGGATTACTTGAAGCTGCAGCTTGAATTGTATTATGTATGAAACTTACATGTATTTCAGGCATGAAAACCCAGTGAGTGGTCAGTCATTTAAAATCATCCATGAAGATGAGGAGGTATTAGTTGTGAACAAACCTTCTTCCATACCATGTCACCCATGTGGACGATACAGGTTTAATTCTGCCGTCTTTATCCTCGGCAAGGAAATGAATAGACCAAATCTTAGAAGTATGTACAAGTATTTTGATTATGAATTTCTATTGTTCATTTACATGTCAAAATCTCATCAGTTAAATTACCGGTAAACTGAAAATTTTATTTTTTTTAAATATTTCAATTTGGAAAAATTGATAGTATTTTTTTATTTTTATCCTAAATTAAATTCTTAACATTTTAAATTTAATTTTTTTTTATAGTTTTTGGCTGATAATTGTTTTGTTTTTTTTTTGTGTGAAGATATTTATCGATTGGATCGGCTAACGTCTGGAGTGATGGTTTGTGGGAAAACTGCGAAGAGAACGGCACAGTTAGAAAAACATGTCCTGAAAAGAGAGGTAGAAAAAGAGTATGTGTGTCGAGTCGTCGGGGAGTTTCCAGAGTATGTGTTCTCTGATTTTATTCATGATGTAATTATTGGCTTTCAATTGAGTGATCAAAACAAATAATTTTCTGGACAGATTTCTACTATTTCAATAGAGTTTTAAAAACTCTTACAATAATTATGTTTTGGGCAATGTAGACAGCCAACGTTTAGCTTTACTTTTAGGGGTTTATTAAATGAGGAATATAGTAGCCAAAGCAGAGTTGTTAAGTTTTGCTTAAACTAAACAGCTTAAACGAAACTAAACATCCTTCTGTCTAAGCTCAGATTGACAAATTTATTATAAACAAGATGGCTATTATAGAGAGCAGCTGAAATAGCACAATGTTGCACTCCTGACAGATTGTTAACCCACACACAAGAACAATATTTATGGAATTAAAATTTGCTTTGTTATATACTTGAATATGAATTCCCTATAAAACGGTTTGTCCACAACATAGCCAGTTGTGTGGGACTGTTGGACACTGTCTTTTATAGTTCTTTGATTTGTTAGGACTATGGTTGACCAGGTCTTTTTGCTCACATTATTTTTACAGTGGCCGAATAAATGTGGAGGAACCTTTAGACTGTTTGTCCAATCGTGTCGCAGTTTGGAAAGTGACAGCCAAAGGGAAGCCAAGCCAGACCTTTTTTGAAAAGACCAGCTACAATGGAGAAACCAGTGTTGTCAAATGTGGGTGTTTTTTTTTTTAAGATACTCGTAAGGTTTCACTGTTCATCCTTAGTAAAGGAAACTGCATGATAATGTTACAAGCTGATCTGCTTGTGATTTCTTCTTATTGCATCTGGGCCGCGGCTTAATGGTTAGGGAGTGCGCTTTCTCAGCCTACTTGGATCTACCGTTCAAAAGATCAAGTCCATCTGTTGACCCTCCGGTATATGAGTGAGTCACATGATGTGGCTAAAGCTGTCTCAGGGGTGGTTTCCTCTCGGTTTTCCACCGGAATAAGGAAAGGAGCATTGTGAAGTGGACAATCCGTCGTCATTTAAGTGAAATACCCTTGAGTACGACATTAAAACCCCAATCAAAAACAGTCCTGTGAGGGAGCGGGTGGGCCATGGCCCTGCAGATTACTCCCTTGGCTTCCATGATCAATCGTAAGAGGTGAGAAAAGAGGCTGCTTTCTGTTGCCCTGGTGTTCGCAGGGGTAACTGGAAGCAGATTTGTTTGTTATGTCCTGTATTTGTGTCCGTCGTCATATAAGTGAAATATCCTTGAGTACGATGTTAAACACCAATCAAACAAACAAACAAACCAATCAAGAACAAAACAAACAAATCTTGCATCT